>JAGGAS010037616.1:0-121310 GCA_017657355.1 Termitomyces sp. K1Ac | reverse complement strand
ATCTTATCCAAGCCAGTGAGCATAAAAATACATTTGGTCTCTACTATATACGTAACTCCGGCTGACATGATGCAACTAAAGAACAAAGTGAGTATAGTAAAGGACAGAAACCCTCGAATTAGGAACAAGTGAGGAAGTAGAATCAATGATTGATTATATGCATGTTGGCGAGGCGGTACCTCCTCGGTCCAATGATAATAAATGAATAATGGTGTGGTAAAAGAGTGTGGAGGCAATCTCGGCCAAAGAATGTAAGTGTGATCAGCTCTAGGGGAAGATCAAGCATCTTCTGAAGGAGTTGTAACGAAAGACATTGGGGAGAGCGGGGGATACTCGCCTCCGGCGATAGCATCCAGCTGAGAGAATGGTGGAAGTGCATTGGACGATTCGCTATCCGCAGTTTGTGGGGGAAGTGGCGGCTGAACCAATTTTTCAACATAATCAGGCGCGAGACCATCCAGACGGTCCCATTTGTAACTCACCACTTTGAATATTGGATTAATATTCGACCTAGCGGATTTTGGCGTGTTAACGAGGCGCGGAGATTGTCTTTGATAATCGTAATGAGGGTAGGGTGGGTTCTGGACGAACTGAGGTTGAGTTTCGCCAACTTGGTTCCAGGGTGGGGAAGGAGACACGGTAGGAGAGAGTGTGAGGAGCTGCATTGGTGGTGGGGACATTGAGTTAACGGATGCCTGAACGTGGAAATCATGCGCCAATTGTCCTTCAAGCGAGAAGGAATTAGACGACCGCGCGGAAGGAGCAAATTCGTCGAACGAAGTCCGTATCGAGGACATGGAGGTCATCCTATTGATACCGAACAAACTCGGTCGATTTCGCCCGCGCGATGGGCCAGGATCACTATCCACCGTCGCAAAAGATATTGATGACATCCGGCCCATGCTGTGTACGTCCGATGAAGACATTGAATGATCATCGTCGAATTCTCGCCGTCGCGCCTTCGAAACTCGCTCATTTACACCACGTCTGTCCCGCTCTCCGTTGTCCGGTTGTGCCACGAAGCGCGCCCCAGCGGCGTTCACTGTGCTACTTTGATTCTGCCGAGTCATTGCTGAAGACAATTTGTTCTTCTCGGAAAATTCGAGACGTTGTTCATTCCCTCCAAGCCATTCCAGTTCATTGCCTGTTGTCTTCTGCACCATTTGACGTTTTAGCATGACAGCCCGTGCTTGATCTCGGTGGTTCTTCTCTGCCAATTTTCGCCGTTGCTTCTCCGCCTCCCTCTGTATTCGCTCAGCCTCCTTCTTGTTCTTCTTGTGATCGATATCCGCGCGTTCCCGAACAGGAGAGGGCTCTCGCAGTGACCGGCTATCCGTACTCGAAGATTGCGTCCGTTTCAATGACGGCGTTGAACTCGATGATGGCAGGGGCACTTCGTCCAGAGGCGGCAGATGGGACTTGTCGCTACCGAACATGCTCAGACCCCATTTGCTGTTCTTCTTTCCAAAAGATAAGGAGCTGAATTTCCCTAGTTTGTTTCCGTGAGGGATGATGCCAGGGTGGTCTGATGTACGATCAGGCTCCAAATTTGGTCGGGCAGGATATTCGGGAACCATCGGAGAACTTTGAATGCCTGTTCGTTCGTAGTGGGGCTCTGGAATATCTATTTGAAGGGAGACATCCATGGGAGAATCGGCTCCGTTGATAGGCGAATGTATTCCATTTGGACCAACCCAAACGGGATGTCGATCTTCTTCCTGTATACTCCCAAAGTCACGGAGTGAAGAATACATACCATTCTCCGGCTGCGAACTGCGAGTAAGAGAAGATGAAGGAGTGAGCGAAAGAGTGTTGTGATGATGGTGTGAGACATTGGAGCGGGGAATGGACAAAGGTGTAGTGTGAGATGCTTTCCCGTTTGATGTGGTAGCTGTGGATGAACTTGACGTCGTGACGCGAAGTCCAGTGGGTATTGGAATATTGTTCCGGGGTATCGTCTCGCGCAGATATGCATGTTCCAGGCATTGACGGCTGGTTAACCTTTTGTCCGGGTCATACTTCAACAGGTCGCGTATACAGTGGACCAAGGACAAGGGAACACTTCGATCGAAGAGTGTGTGTATGTCTCTCGGCCTGAGCTGAATCCACAGTCAACACTCGACTCAGTTCAGACCGAAAGTTACATACCTTAGGGAAATGAAATCCAAACGCTTTCGCCATCTTGACACCTTTGAGCCAGGCTCCGCCACCCAAGGGTCCTTGATGCATATCCAACCCATACTCATCGCTAGGATCTCCAAGAATCTCACAAATCCTGGCAACTTGATCGGTTTGGTCTGATCCAGGAAACAAGGGACGAAGGTTCACCAGCTCCGCCATTATCGTTCCCAATGCCCACATATCAACGGGGTTCGAATAATCACGGCTGAGTAAGAGAACCTCTGGTGCACGGTACCAACGTGTCGAGACATATTCGGTATAAGGGGGACTGCTTTTGGTTTCTCGAGCGAGACCAAAATCGGCAAGTTTGATGATAGCCACAACGTCGCCTTCCGTAGTGCCAGGTTGTGCAATAGGTGATACAGATGTGTAATTGAAGAGACCAGTAGTCGTAACGAGGACGTTCTCTGGTTTCATGTCGCGATGGAAGTATCCCGAATTATGTATGTGGTTGAGACCAGATACGATTTGAAGAAAAATGGAAGCCACTAGACCACCCGCCAGTGGTCGGCCTTTGCGGGTCTTGATTAAATGATAAAGGTTGCCTTCCATGGATTCGAAGACAAAGTAGAGTTCCTTGGACGCCGGAAGGAGAAAGAAATCGTAAAGAGGAATGATGTTGGGATGGAAAGGAATGGCACGCAAAGACTGCAACCCCTGGTATCAGCTATGTTCTAGTAGAACGTTTTCAAGAATAGTGCTTGCCTCAAGCTCCTTGAGTTTTTGACATTCATCCCACCCGCCTTCCCATCTTTTCTTCATTCGCTTGACTGCCACCAATCGTTTTCCGGCCCATTCTGGTCTTGCGCCTGCTCCGCATTGCATAGGAGACAATGGGGTATTGGGGGGTAACGTCCCATGCCAATCGCACAACCACACTGTTCCAAAAGATCCGTCACCCAAGACCTTGAGAGGGGTGTAGGAGCGCGTCGAACCTGGCATGAATCAGTTAAATGCGACAATATAATGTACGGAAGAACCAACTGCTCTGAGAACTTCCGACAACCAGGCGATTATTCTGTATCGAAACGCTGGGGATTCCGACAACAACGATGGGTTCCTTGGACACCGACGATGCTGAACGTTGTGATGGTGGCGGTGGTGGATTGGGTGGATTGGGCGAATGATGAGGAATTGGCTGGCCGTTTGGATAGTGGTTGTCATAAGGGGAGAGATGATTATGGCCATTGTGGACATGAGGTGAGGTTGCGTACATGATACGCCTAGCATTGCCCAGGACCGGAGGTAGACTTGAAGGAAGAGATAAAGGTAGTAAGGCGAGAACAAGGGATTTTGTTGCGGGCAGACAGTCAAGTAAATTGATGATAGCTCGTCTTTGTTATTCGCTGCAAGCCACCGGCCAAGCGAGCAGAAGAAGGCCGAGTAGGAAGCGACTCGGAATGAGCGAAAATGGAGCCGAATGTGCTGCGGGCTGGTGAGAGTAATAGGGAAGGGCCCCGGGGCAAGACCGACGACAAAAGAGCGCGGGCGCCGTGACTGTCGACGAGAACGATGTGCGGTGGACTGATGCACGGTCAAGTCTTCTCTTGTTAGACTACAAAACTGCTCAGCTGACCTTTACCTCGGATCTGTCACGACTATTGCATACCTGATTTTAACTTATTTTGGATACATTCAAAACAAACACTACATCTACATCTACACTAAGTAGCCATGCATCCTTTCTTCTAGTATGGAACCTCGTGAAACAGTTTCGAGACGCTCTCGCCATAGTGGCTGCGTCTGATGACCTCCCCAAGTACGACCCCAATGTCGATCACTTCAATTTTTGGGCAGGCAGCTTGATTCTCCGTCTGCGGTAGGGTGTTCGTCACAATTAATTTCTCCAATGCACTCTCCCCCACGGATTTCAGCGCATTGCCGCTCAGGATTCCGTGAGTGACAATGGCGTACACCTTCGACACTCCAGCCTCAGAAAGGTGCTGAGCAGCTAGGCAAAGCGTTCCACATGTATCTGCCATGTCGTCCACCAGAATGGCAATTTTGTCCCGAACGTGGCCTACCAGAACCATGCGTGAAACTTCATTTGCCTTTTTGCGTTCCTTGTGGAACAATGCAAAGTCCACACCCAAACGGTCCGCGATTGAAGTCGCTCTATACAAATCAATAACATGAATATTAATGAAGCCATCCTATCGTACCTTTTGGCTCCTCCAGCATCTGGGGAAACGATCACCACGTCTTTCAGATCGAAGTGTGTCCGAATATAAAGGATCGCTGACGGCTCCGCATAGAGCTTCAAAGAGAAGCAACCGAAATAAGTGCTAGTCATATATGCCAAGACAAATGACACATACACTACAGCAAACCAAGTATCGATTAGGCGATACAACCACGGAGAGCACGAAATAACTTACTTGTCAACCGGGACGTCGAAGAAGCCCTGAATCTGTGACGCATGCAAATCCATGGTCTAAGCAGGAGGAAATCGTTCGCATTTTGAATCCTCAAAAAGATGGACGATACTGACGATGACATGATCGCAGCCTGCTTTCTGAATCATGTTGGCCACAAGTTTCGCTGTAATAGGGGCTCGACTTTTGTCCTTCTTGTCTTGTCGTGAATACGGGAACAATGGAATCACTGCAGTGATCCTTTTGGCGCTTGCAATTTTGCATGCATGAATCATTATGCATAGCTCCATAAGAGCTGTATTGACCGCCCCACACCCGGTGTTGATGATGTATACATCGTCCTCACGTACAGACTCTGCGATGCGGACGCTAGTTTCACCAATCCCACTGCGAGTGATTTCGGCCTTGGAAAGAGGAAGCCCAATTCTATGATAAGAGAAAAAATCACCTTGAGAGAGAAGAGGAGATTGTACATAGGCTTTACCGCCTAGCTATGATCTCTGCGAGTTCAGGATGGCTAGTCCCTGCATAGAAGGGTCAAATTAGGACTCGGAAATGGACTGCCGTTTGCACCATGTTATACACACCTGAGAAAATCTTGATTCCGCTTCCATTCAACATTATTGAGGCCAAGAGAAGCCAATGCTCGGAATAAATAAGATGAAAAGCGGCGAAGGAGCTTCAAGTCTAAATGGGACGGCAAAAAGAGATCGACTAAGAGATAACAACTGATTCTGAAGTTGGAAATATAAACTGCTGAGTCAGCCCCTTTTTTCTTCGTCCGAGTCTATACTTTACCGGGAATACATACGATGCATAAAGGTCTGACCTATCATGCATCAACATCCTTTTACCCCCTTCTTACTGCATCTCGTCAAAAGTTGATATTCACGAAACGAATCGGTGCTATTCAGTGCGCCCCGTAAGTGTCTCGCTGACTCATCACGGAGGAATGAGAGCATGTGAATTCATAACCCTCGAAGATTCTTAGCACTCGTTCAAGACAATGGCCCTACCAGACTATAACAGCTTGGGTTTTAAGGATATCAAAGTTTCCTTGGATGGGGGTATTGTAGTAATTACCCTCGATCGCCCGAAGCAGTGAGTGCCTGTTTTACACGACACAATCGAACTTACAACTCATGAAACATATATGCAGGAGGAACTCAATCAATAAAACTATACTTTCCGAGCTGAAAGAAGTGTTCGAATTGTGCGACAAAGATGATCGAGTGCGCGCGATCATCCTCACTGCAGACCCATCAGCGCCAGCTTATTGTTCCGGTGTATGTGGAGTTTCTTCTCAATGTTCATCTCAATCCCGACGTGTTTCTCCGTAGGCTGATATTTCGGGAGGCTGGGACTTATTATGGCAGGAAAAGACCGAGGAAGAAGGGGACCACGGTCTGTTTTAACTCATGACCTTGTCCAGCACTGACAAACGATGGCATCAGCTCATCGTGATTTGGGAGGCACCCTTTCCATCGTAATCTATAGATGTCGTAAGATAACCATCGCAGCGGTAAACGGTCACGCCGTATGTGTCAGGGAATGATTTTTCAGCTATCTCGTCTCTCATCACCGTCAGGCTGGAGCAGGGGTTACTGCACTGCAACTTCCCTTTGACTTTCGTTTCTAGCATTTACCAAGGCGTTGATCCAGCACCCTGGGTCATCTATTGAAGAGAATCATCTCCTTGACTCAATGGCTATACGCATCCTTGGGAAAAGTAAGGATGCTGAGGAAGGAGTCAAGTCTTTCAAAGAGAGGAGGGTACCTGCGTTTACTGACACTCTATCCGAGACTGCGAAACGGTTGCCGCCTTGGGTCAGTACATTCTGTTTGTTGTACCATATGTTGACTGATATATTAACAAGTGGCGCCGCCTGGATATTATTCACTTGAAGTCTAAGCTTTAATGTCTTTATGAAGACTTGCAGTGTAGTGTATCCTAGTACTAAGAAAATCCGAGTGTCTATGTAACTATATAGCTAGCACATTATGCATTATGTCTCGGATGCTTGAGCTCTCAGCTTGCACATGATCACGAACTTCGAAATACTATGTGACGTCAATCCAGAACATTCTACTTTGTTGTGGCTGCCGCTGCTGGGGATATAAAAGCTTACGTTCCGAACATGCATCGTGGCTCTCATGGCTTCCAACTTCGACTTTACTGACAAGACTCAGCAATCTCTATCCGATGCCTTCCAACTTGCTAAAGATTATGCAAACGCTCAAGGTACTTGGTCAACTTTCTCCTTCAGTTTCCCTTCTAATCCTTCAACAGTACACCCAGCACACATATCTTTTGTTCTCATAAATGAGGGCGCAGGAGAAGTCATTCCCGGGAGTGTTCAGCAAAATTCAGGGGCCACACCGTTATTTGTTTCCGTAATTCAGAGGGCTGGAGGGGATCCGGTATGAACTCCGGTTTCTTTCACTGGAATCTCACTGATTTATCCATCTCAGTTGGCTGTGAAACGCGCTTTGCAGAAAGCTATCGTCCGCATTCCAACTCAAAGTCCGCCTCCCGATGAAACATCGCTCAGCTCTGCTGCGTTGAAAGTTCTTCGCGAAGCTCAGTCTCTGCAAAAGACTATGCATGATTCCTACATTGCGCAGGACCATCTACTTCGAGCTCTCGTGAAGGATTCCACTATATCTGGTCTATTGAAAGAACTTGGTCTCACCGAGGCCAGCCTCATCACCGCCATTGATCAAATTCGAGGGAACCGTCGTGTCGAATCCAAAACTGCAGAACAAGGTTTTGACGCCTTGTCGAAGTATGCTGTTGATCTCACAGCACTGGCTGAGGAGGGCAAAATCGATCCTGTCATTGGTAGAGATAACGAAATACGACGTGCCATCCGGATCCTGTGCAGAAGGTTCTTTGTTCGTCTCTACTACTCTGGATACCTGTCTCATTCTTTTCAGGACCAAGAATAACCCTGTACTTATTGGCGAGCCCGGTGTCGGTAAAACTTCGATTGCTGAAGGTCTTGCCCAACGTATTGTCAAGCGCGATGTTCCTGCCAGTCTCATTGCCCGACTATATTCACTCGATATGGGTGCTCTCATGGCTGGAGCGAAGTACAAAGGAGAATACGAAGAACGTATCAAGTCAGTCCTCAACGAAGTGGAGAAAGCAGCCGACGAGGGTGGTCCAGGAGTCATCTTATTCATCGATGAACTACATCTCATCATGGCAGGTAGGGGCGGAGAAGGTGGCGGCATGGATGCTGCCAACCTCTTCAAACCCCTCCTCGCTCGAGGCAAACTACGCTGCATTGGTGCAACAACTCTGGCTGAGTACAGAAAATACATCGAAACCGATGCCGCTTTGGAGCGACGATTTGCACAGGTCATAGTTAATGAACCTTCCGTACCAGAAACAATCAGCATTCTTCGCGGTATTCGTGAAAAGTACGAGGTACATCACGGTGTACGCATCCTCGACGGTGCTCTTATATCCGCTGCGCAACTTGCTCATCGGTATTTGACATCCCGGCGACTCCCAGATTCGGCGATTGACCTTGTCGATGAGGCATGTGCCAGGTCAGTGTCCCATTCGTATCAGCGCATTGTTGGGTCGATGCTGATCGTGTTTACAGCGTTCGTGTTACACGAGAGACGGAGCCTGAGGAGATAGACACGTTGCAACGTCGCAAGCTCGAATTGGAGGTTGAAATACATGCTTTAGAACGTGAGAAGGACGCAGCCAGCAAGGAGCGCCTGCAAACTGCACGAAAAGCCATCTCAGAAGTTGAAGAGAAACTTCAGCCATTGAGGGCGGCTTATGAAAACGAGAAAAAACGAGGTGACGACATAAACGAGTTAAGGAGGAAGATCGATGAATTGAAGGTCAAAGTTGAGGACGCCGAGCGGAGGTAAGCATGTTTCAGTCTCCTTACTTCACAGCATTAATTCTGTGAACCAGACGTGATCTTCAGACCGCCTCCGACTTGAAGTACTATGCGATCCCTGATCTTCAATCTCGTCTAGAAAAGTTGGAGTCTAAGAAAGCTGCAGAGGACGCGGTGGCTGGCAGTGGCGCAGACACTGTTACATCAGAGCAAATTGCCGAGATCGTTGCAAGATGGACATCGATTCCAATTACTCGACTGGTTTCTACAGAACGCGAGAAGTTGTTGAAGATGGACAAGGTGTTAGGTAACAGCGTGGTTGGCCAGAACGACGCCGTCAAGGCCGTCGCCAATGCCATACGGTTGTCGAGGAGCGGGCTCCGTAACCCGAACAGGCCGGTAGCGAGCTTCCTGATGGCTGGTCCTTCTGGGACAGGGAAGACTCTGCTTGCAAAAACAGTGCGTTTTGAAAATGAATGTGATCATAACCCCGAGGCTGAATCCCCTCTCAGCTTGCGACACTCTTGTTTGATTCACCTGACGCAATGATTAGGATTGATGGCTCCGAGTATTCAGAAAAACACTCAATCTCACGCCTTATTGGTTCGCCTCCAGGGTATGTGGGTTACGATGCTGGTGGTCAACTCACGGAATATGTGAGACGGAAGCCCTACTCTATCGTTTTGGTGGATGAGGTTGAGAAGGCGTGTCGAGAATTCGTCACCCTGTTTCTGCAAGTTCTTGACGATGGCCGTCTAACAGACGGCCAGGGCAGGGTGGTCGATTTCCGAAACACCGTCATCATCATGACCTCCAATCTTGGTGCATCTTATCTTAATGATATGGGCGAAGGGCCAGTCCGTCCGGAGACCAAGTCGTTGGTAATGGGTGCAATACAAGCACATTTCCCTCCAGAATTTGTCAACAGGATAGATGAAATTATCATCTTCGTGAGTATTAATATTCATGGATGCCTCATTAATGAACTCTGACGGCCTGTCTTCAGCGTGCTTTATCTCGCCAACACATTCTGAAGATCGTTGATCTTCGATTGAAAGAAGTAGAGGATCGTCTTGCAGATCGGAAGATCAAACTGGATATTGACGACGAAAGCAAGAACTACTTGATGTCTGTAGGATATTCGACTGCGTATGGTGCCCGCCCCCTCAACCGAGCCATTCAAAGCGAGCTTCTCAACCCGTTGTCGGTGATGCTTCTTTCTGATCGTATTCGTGATGGCGAAATTGTCCGGGTGCGCTTCGATGGGCCTCATAATCGCCTGACAATCATACCCAATCACGAAGGAACTTCTGGGGAAGATGGGATGGACGTTGACGATTTTGACGACGACGATATCCAGATTGAAGAAATGGACTAAATACGATAGTAATAGCACAAGTAATATGTTATCAGTACACGGACTGAATCTTGTCCATATCATGTAGTATAGTTTGTACTACCTTACTATGTACGCGCGCGGCGACGCGCTCAAGCGACCTCGAAATATCATGTGACGTCTCTCCCCCACAAGCACTTGGAAACAACTTGCTTTGGACAGGCCATGTCTGGTTCCACCGTCAGTGTGTACAATTCACAACTTTCTATTCCTTTGGGCATCGTAATTGGTCTCTTTGCTTCGTTCGTCCAATCTCTTGGTCTCACCATTCAACGCAAAAGCCACGTTCTCAACCAGCTTCTGCCCGAACAGCAGCAATGCGTTGAGCATCGGAGACCGTAAGAAGTTCCGCCTCCAATGCTCTCAGAACCCACCGCTTACACGTTTCTTCCCTCTCGTAGACTCTGGCTGCTAGGTTTCGCTATATTCATCTCCTCCAACATTATTGGTTCTCTAGTACAAATCGCCTCGCTTCCCGTTGTGATACTCGCGCCTTTAGGCGCTGTATCTCTCCTTTGGAACGCATTTTTCGCCTGTTTTATCCTGGGCGATGGTTTCTCTCCGTGGATGATCCTCGGCACCATCTTCATCGCTGGAGGTGCTATGCTCATCGCATTCTTCGGTATCGTACCAGAACAAACACGGTCACTGGAAGATCTCCTCCTCCTTTTCAGCAGACCCGCGTTTGTCATATATTTCTCTATACTGGGATCTGTGGTTTTGATTTGTCTCGTAGCCGTACGTCTTATTACTTCGATCTCTGCATGGACGTTCTGACATTTCGAAAGACACATATAACGGATTTCGCTTTTTCTCGGAAAATATCTCAATCTAATCCTCCTCTATCATCAGATACCCATTCTACCCATGCTCTTGTCCCCTCTCAACCTGCAGCAGCCTTGACCACAGGTGTATCGACTCCCGTAGCAGATGCTGGCATCTCCACGGAACGGACGCCTCTCCTCAGACCATCAACAGTTTCACCAGCATCCTCTTTATATGGAAAGTGCAATAACCCTAATATACGAGCCATCAACCGTACGCGCCTTTTACTTGCTATATCATATTCTTCCTTTTCCGGCATCATCTCCGGCATGTGTCTCCTCTTTGCGAAGAGCGGCGTCGAGCTACTTCTTCTGACGTTGCGAGGTCAAAACCAATTTTGGCGATGGCAAGCATGGGTACTCGTCCTTGGCCTTGTCGCTTTTGCCTTGCTGCAACTATGGTACCTACACAAGGCACTAATATTAGCCGATCCGACGTTGGTCTGTCCATGTAAGCATTGACTATCCAGTCCGTGAAATGATAGTGAACATTCGTTTCCAGCGGCCTTTTGCTTTTACAACGTATCTTCGATCATCAACGGATTGGTTTATTTCAATCAATTCTCTCTCATACCCCCTATTCATCTCGGCCTGGTTGCTCTGGGAATGACCATCCTTCTTGGTGGCGTTTGGATTGTCAGTGTTCAGTCTGGTGTCAAGGAGCAGGATATCGAGACGTGGAGCAAGAGTGACGATTCAGATATCGATGAAACGACCGTTCTGACTGAGGGGTCATTCGATGAGGAGGCCGCGCGTACTCCACCGAGTTTTTCAGTCAGAATCCATTCCGTTCCAATGGAAAGAGGAACAAGGTCAGAGTCTGATATACTTGACCTTACGAGGGACAATCATATTGCTCAAGAATCTGGGAATGGTACATCAGCGCCTCTGCGTCCTACTAGCTCCCGACACCATCTTTCTCATGAAGGAGAACCATCTATGCCCTCCGCAACAGCCCGTTCGCGTGTCAGTCATCGGCGGCGGACAACATACGACAACGGAACGTTGTCATCAACGCACAGACACCCGCCGTTGTTGCCCATAAACACGCTAGGGACAGGATTCCAGATCGGACTGTCCCCTGTCAGTCCGGGTTTCGCTATCCAGACGCGAGAGAGAGGAAGGAGGTTGAGCGGACGAGTGTTCGCTGATGTTGTGGAGAACGAGCGACAGCGGCGGAGAACGGTTAGCGAAGGTGATGTCAGGAAGGGTGCCTTGGTACTAAACAGACCCGCTGGCGAAGACGATGACGGCAGTGGGGAGCAGAGTCGAGAAAGCACGAGGTGTGGTTGGTTAAGACGTGTAATCAGAAGATGACATTACATAGATCTACATATACACGCGACATGATCTCAGGGACGCGGAGGCCGTAGAGATGAAGAGACGATCATGTGACATATTTTTTTTGAATCGCGCCTGGTCAGTTTTGTTCTATTATCTATGTAGTGGGGGAGATATAAAGACCCGAGGGGTAAGTTGGCGGCGTCCCTGCTTGTTCGCTACTCCCACGTTCCTTACTTTTACCCTCCATGGTTGCTGCCCGTCGGGCCCACGCTGTCCCCTCTATTGCCGTCGCCCCCAGCCCCGTCGTCCCTGACAGACAACTCAAGTCGCGTCCATCTGACCAGTCTCTCCTAGACCCACGCTCAACAAACCGCACCGTCTCTAATTCTTCCGGTCGTGTCGCCTCTTCAGGCACTCCTGTCATTAATATTTCCATATCACAGAATAATAATATTCCCTCATCACCCATCAGTATTACCAACGCCACCACTCCTGTGGATGAGGCACTTGCTGACGAACTTGACTACATCACCATTACTGCCCCAAATAACTCCGGACCTGATAATTCTCTTTCTACGTCCATCCGTCACGACAAGGCCTCTCGCATTCTCGGCATCAAACACCGCCGAAGCATGGAGCCTATTCCGGCATCTGCACGAAATTCTATAGTTTCCACTCGTTCCATGCGCGAGCCAGAGCCCGTAGCGTCCTTCGTACCTACTCTTCCCCTCACATCTCTCTATGTCGTTTCAGGCCTCCCCAAATCCCCCCAAACCTGGACTCTTGCTGATCCAGACGCCGTACTCGGTTTGCACCACAGCGAGGGAGCTGTCAGTCGTTGGTGGCGTCCAGAAGTCTTGGGCAGCACCGTTAGTCCCGGCGCAGGTGGCGGCAAGAAGAAGAAACGAGGCAAGGGTGAGGAAGTCATGAAGGGGGCCGGTGCCCTTTCCAAACCGGAAGTTGGCAAAATGCTCTCCAAGGCCCTAAAAGTAAGATTCCGCAGATCGAAGCAACTGTGACGATTAATCTATCCACATTAACAGCTTTCTTTTACTCGAGAAGTAGAAGTAATTGCGTCCACCCTTCAACCAGCTTCTACTATCCATACATTCACTTTTACACTCCCAGCTCCGAGCACTCCCCTTGCACCCACGTCGTCGGGGGATCTTCTTCGTGCTTCAGTTCTATCTACCACAGAAAACAGGTCTTCCGCGGCAACTTTTGCCTACCCATATACTGACGATCCCTTTGTTCGTCCATCCTCTGCTTATCTGGGCCCTCCCAGCTTTTTAGGTCATGGCTCCGCTTCCAATGCCGCTGTCATGACAAAGAATGAGATCGGCACCCCTAGCTCGAGCACGATCACGTATCATGGTGTATGCTTGACAGTCTGGTCCCACGCTGATGCAGAACGCAGTACAGCAATTCGCCGTACCTTGGAGGCTGGTCGTTCTCGAAAGGAGTCCGCTCAATCAATTGTCGCGTCACGCCTGAAAAACCTACGCGCTGAAATGTCTGGATCGACGAGTGACGTCCACGATCCGACTCTCCAGGCCAGACGGACTACGAAAAAGAACGCTCGTGGACCTTGGGCCGACGCTGAAACTGATGGTGCAGATACGGAAGCTGACGGTGCGATGAGCGAGAGCGACTTTGAAGTCGCGAGTACTGTGGGTCATGGGCCTGGAGAAAGTACATTGTTTCTGCCGGGAGATACAGTCTTTTGGCTTCCTTACGCTCTGAGTAAGTATTGTCTTATGAACCCTTTGAGATGATCCTAGAAGTTTTCCGTTTTCAGCGCTCGTTTCACGGCACCCGGTTTATGATCTAATGCGTGACTACCTCACCCTTTCCTGGGCAAGATTCTCCAAAGATGTTCAGTCGCATACGCTGCAGATTTCTAAAATCCTTGCACATCCTGCCCCTCGTGCAGGTGATCTTATCAAGCTCGACGCGAGCCCCAAGAGTGACGGTATCGAATCGAATCTCGAGGTGATTGCTCGTTTCCCTGGTGGCCTGGATTTTGGTCGTGGCCTCGTTGATATCAACTTCACAATGTGGCCGCTCTTTAAATGCTTGAACATCGACAACATTCTTACCATTTGCGAGGTACGTTCCTCTGCCATTCGTAAGTCCTGGGATAACACCTTTTCCCTTCGTCTATCAGATTGCTCTTGCCCCGACTGGCCGAATTCTTTTCTTCTCTCGGCACCCTGCTATGCTTGGGGTACGTCTTATGCTGCTGGTGTGAAGCTTTACTCTGATTCATGCTCTAGATTGCTGTGTTCACAATCAAATATCTCGTTGAACTCCGAGGCTGGAATGGGATTTCTCTCCCAGCGGTACACTCCCGAGATGCAAAGATATATATTGACGATCCTGGTCCCTGGATCATGGGGCTTGCTACCGAGGCAAGGTATAGCATTCGTCCTGCTCCAGAGGTTTGCGTCTGTGATCTGTATGTCTTCATCATTAAGAAGATGCTCGAACTCTATCTCATCATCTCTACAGGGATATCAATTATCTGTGAGCTCAACATCATAATGTGTCCTTTGTTGTCATCGCTAATCATAGATGTACAGGAGCTGCCCGTCGCCTCCACCTGGCGTCGTTTCTGTGAAGCATCAGCGTGATAAGTACAGGCAGAGATTGTTAGCCGTCTTTGATTCGCATTATCATCCCGATCACTCGGTTCCAAGGTCCGTCCTTACTTTGATTGCAGGAAAAAATCTTCCGTTGATCTGTTGCCCTCCAGCGAATTCAAGGAGGCTTTCCCTGCCGGACGTTTCAGGCCAGTATGCAAAATACAAGCCAAACGAGGCGCGTCTTCATCAGCTGTAGCCGAGCAAGTTAAGCCTCCCGAATGGTGGCATTCCACCCGTATCATTCAAGCATTCGACGCTGTTTTGCAAGACAGGGTATGATTGCATTGATCCTTCTGTATTCTGTTGATTGACATTGAACCTTTTCGTCACAGTATAAAAAACCCTCCTTACTGAAGCGTATCAGCATGTTCGGCGCCGTGAAGAGGCCACCCCAATTAACTGCAGCTGAACAACTGATTCAACACTCCATTCGAAAGCGCGCTACTGCTTTTGTGGATGCTCGCGATGATCTTGAAACCAAGATTGGACGGCTCTCCCGACGACTCAATTTCTTGATGACAGAATCAGATCTATGGAGGGACAAGTTTGTTACCTTTGAGCAATATGCTGAAAAGCTAAGTGCCGAGGCAAATCAGCTACGAAGCAAGATTAACAAGGAGCAACGAGAGACCAAGAGGTTGTCTGGTCTTGTCACTTTGACTGCTGCTGAAAAGAGCAAGCTCCAAAATCGTACGTTGCCACAGCAGCTAAAATGATGATGTGTCATCTGAATTTTCCTCTTCCAGAGCTCAAAGAGACGGAATTAGCTCATAAGGATGCTGTTCTTGAACTAGAGCGTATGAGAGAGACGATGGAAAAAATGGAGCAAGAGCGCGCCGAGATGGTTGCGGAGGTGGAAGCACAGATTGAAAGAGCTCTAGCATCTATGGCAGTCGACCTCGATGAATCAGACTACGCAAGCTCTCGACCAAACAGTCGTCCTAGCAGTCGCCTTTCATCTATATCCCGCCCTTCCCGCTCACGTCGGCCTAGCGATGCAGCAGCTAAAAGTCGGCTATTGCGTTCATTTAGTACAGAAGAGACTCTGGCCGAATCTTATGGTGAAATTACAGACGAAGATCCTTCCACAAAGGATGTGACAAAGACTAAGGAGACTATTCCTGAAGCCGATGAAAGTATTATGACCCCAAGGAAGAAGAGGTTTTCAGCCTCTGAAGTTGACCTGCCTCAAGACGGGATGTCAGCTGTCGACGAAGGGATCAGTTTCAAGAGTGACAAAATCGCTCAAAAGGTCTTAGAGATCGAGCAAAAGGTAATGTGATCAGTTCTAATGTGCTAATCCTATCTGCTGATTTCATTTCATACAGTTGGAAAATGCTTTGGCTGCTGAACGTCGTGCGAACAAACGGAATCCCACTCTCCTTCACGGAAGTGAAGATGAGTCTTCAGATGTACCTTCCATTCGTCGACGGACCCCAAAAAGTTCCAGATCAAAGCCCGCGAACAAGAATAGGACCAGAAGCGGAACAGCTTCCTCAACACAAACTGGTATCAGTACCCATACGGATGAAGGAACGGTTGTGTACGCCCGTTCTCTTCTTGTGGCTCCTACGGAACAAGGCAACGACACTCCGACTCGTCACTCCTTTACTGATTGTGACGATCAAAGCACGCCAGAACCACCTGCTAAAACGAACGGCATGGAAATACATCGTTCACCCTCCAGCGTCCAGGTTCCGCCCGTTCCCATCTCGACGCCTTCTCTAAATCCACCTACTGCGACCACGGCAACAGATGACTCAGACACAGACTTTCAGAGCGCCTACTCAACAAGCCCGCGAGGGAGCTATGGTAGCTTCGAAAATAACCAGGACGAGAATGACAATGACAAGATTATAACACTGGAGGAGAGCCTGACTGGCGAGCTAAGGCGTAAGCCGTCTTTTCCAGTTAACCATCGGCAGCGTATCTCGAGTTCGGCCACTGCCCGTCTTGAATCCAAAGCCATAATTTAGTGGAATCAATCCGCATACTTAATGATACCAGAAAGGTGACAACTTTCCTTTTTCATATCCACAAGGGGTTGATCAATTATAACTTACTTCCCCACTCCTTGCCTAATTTGTTACACTTTCCTTTTCATGACCTATATGTAACAAAGGCCTTTTCGAGGTCAGGACGCGGATCCTGTGTTTTTTACCAACTTAAGTTATCTATTGGAATCAGTCTACATCATACATACAAATCTTTCGAATCAAGATCTAGAGTTGCAAAAGAAATCATTCATCCATTCTCCTTTTTGCATTGAAGGCTTTGACTACCGTCGCAACGTGGCTAAAAAACCATGATTGAGAGTCCTTGTCAGGAATAAATGCAAACTTGTCGTTTTCATTGCCGGCTTTGTGCGCGAAACGAATTCCGGTATCTTCAACTGTGACACCTTGAATTTCTGTGAAAGGGAGCTCCCAGTCGAGTCGGAAATTCCTAGACCAGAACAGCATCACCCTTGAGGTTGTCAGAAGCACTACGCTGTCATCTCCTGTGGAATCTACTAGACTTGAGACGCCTCTTGTGCCACTCACACATATGTGATAACTTACGGATGTGTGCAACATATGAGTCGTGCCTATATGTACCATTACTAAGATCCTTCATCCAGTATTGTCCCAATGCCTCGCGAGCAGAATAAGGCTGAAAAGTAACTGATCAGTAGTAGCAAATGGGACAATGGTTTGACACACGCGCAATACTCCGTCGGCGGGTACGTGTCGTGGCTATTGATTCGTAGTGAATGAGTGACAAATTACTATCCTGTGATATATACGTACTATTCTGATTCGTTCACGACCAGGGCTATCGAAGACAGTAGTTGTATTTCGAATGCCTATCATCACAACAAGTCAGTTGGTAAGAGCATCAACAATGGACCTTCCTCGCCTTCAGAAACATTAGATGCCAGATCAAAGACCCCAATCACAGGTTTTGTAACAACACTGCAGAGAAATGCATTGAAAAAATGAATGAACCTTCAGAATTTGATATAAAATGAAGAAAAAACATACCCAACAAGCCCTTTGCCCACGCCTTTGAAGAAGCCGATGGCACCTTCAGAACCTGCGCCCTCAATGGGTTTCATCTACAACAGAAAACTTGACTCAGTCGGAGTTACACGAAGGCATGCTGCATAACTGACGAGAACTCCCTCCATTGCGCTGGTCACGCTACTTGCAAAAGCTTCGCCCCCGGCTGCTACTCCATAGCTTGACAAGCGATCAGCCAACAGACCATTTGACTTGCCAACACACATACATAGCATGTCTAGGCTTGTTCCTGCGCTGTGCCATCCGTCTTCGAGCTTGATATTCAGAATCAAAAGTGGCCGCAGACAATCCTACATTTAAGAAAATGTGGGAAGACTTAAACCCGAGGATGTCAACATGTCGCCTACCCTTTCCGACGCTGCTTGTGAATTTGGTCACACTATCACTCAAGCCGAAAACAGTCTTCTTCACAAAACTTGCCGCTCCCTATCATTAGTCAGAACATGTTAGATCGTGAGGGTAGAAGCCAAACCTTTGCAATGCCGATCCCAAGTTCCTTGTTCCCATGCATGACAACACCATGGAAAGGTTCATAGAAGATGTCCGCAACACCAGAGCTGACGTTGGTAAAGAGCCCGACGGGGTTACCAATGAAATCCGCTGACCCTAGGATACGATAGAGCTGTCGAAGGATATCCTGGCGGTAATGGTATGTGATGCGAGTCTGCAGTTCCGGCAGAGTCAATCGCATGTCTTTGATGCCCAGGGCATTCAACTCGAGAGGGGCGTCATTGATGTTTCCCACAGTCATAGTAAGAGCGTTCACAACCACGGCAAGAGGGTTTCGAATACTCAGTCTGGACAAGCAAGGTAAGGGTTGAAGGAAATCAAAGGGCTATCGTAGTTGAGCACTGACTTTTCTTCACTGCTAACTCTTTCTGTACGCATGAACGACAAAGAGAGTTTGATAGGTTGCAGCTCCAATATTTCGAAGTATAGTTCTTGCCCCATAGTGACATCAAGTGGCTCTGGGATAGTATCAATGTTTTGGATTAAGACGCTTTCAGGTAGAAAAGTCTTAGTCCTGAGTCTAGGAAGAGGAAATTAATGACTCACTCCTCTGTACCGCTTTCCCAAGATGCTCCTTCAACTCGAGTCAACTCGTAGATACCAAACAATAGGTCTTCATCAGCTTCAATAGTCAACGCTTGTAGCAGAATGGAGCAATATTTAACAAAAAGGACACCATGTTCTGTTATTACAACGATTTGAAGGAATTCTAAAGACTGTAGCATAATGGAAGATGACCCACCTCGGTCCTTTAGCCACAGAATCGAGGTCTGAACCGTTGGAAGAGCCCCGCTAGATTCTTTCCCAATCGGAGTCGGCTGAATAACGACAGGATACAGTGCGTCATGGAGTTGATTATCCACTTGCACCATTCCACACGACATATTGAATGCTTGAGCAACAGCACTATTCGTGTACTCGACCTTCAGTACGTCGAGTAGTACATAAAGAACTTCCACCACTCGTTTGTTCACGAGTGAAACTCCAATGCCTGCGAAATCTATGGTGAACGTAAGTGTCGGAGGAACTTGTTCAGCGACCGCTTCGAATGCCTCAGAATTGCTGGAAAGGGTGTCCTGCCGCACGAGCAACGCAGTACTACTTCGTGACCGTGGCTTGTAGACACTACGCTCTGGATTATAATCAGTGATGCGAAGAATCTGTCTATGGCCATCTGCGCGAACATCCAGCGAGACCGCTTTCGTCCGGTCATTGACCTGGGCTCGTCTTAAGCGCCAAGAACGGTTCAATTGCTCAAAACTTGACGCACATTGAACTTGAAAGGTATAAGATCTCCGATTTCCATGATATCAATGACTCTCTGAGCATTATTGATCTTGAGAACGATTTTTTTGTCTTTTGCCGCTGGATAGTCCCAGGCGTACGGAATAGAATTGTGACAGCCAATAATATATGTTGGATATGTCTTCACATATGAAGGTTGCTCGTTATGATTGGGATCCTGGAGACAATAGCGAGCCATGTAGGACCTCGAGGGATCACCAGTAGATTATGACTTACTTGTTGACAAAGTTTCACAGTATATTCACTGCCGTTTTCGATGTAAAATGGCCACTCCTCGGACTTCGAAAAAGACACAAAAATAGTAGAGCCATCAATACGAACATCGGTGCGCACGAGTCCGATGTCGCTTTCGCCATCGTTGGATATCCGTAAACGGAAGTGAACGGTACCAATATCCTCAACATTGATTGGCGAAGACCTGAAAATGTTAAGCTTGAGAACCAAAGAACAAGTGGTATACTGAGACCATTGGGCATTCAAGCCAGGATAAGCAATCGTAAACAACTTTTCTACGCCCGTTCGAATAACGTGGATCGGCCTTCGCTCTCCCGACTCTATGAGAGACCATTCGCGCGGAGGTGCACCATGTTCACGGAAAGAAATAGCTTGCGGTAGATTGTTCTTTATCATGAATCTCGGGGCGAGAGTTATGACTTTTGTTAGCTTGTACTTGCCAAGGCCCTCACTCCAAGTAAGACCGATATGTACTTCATCTGATTTCTGTTTTTGAGAATGGATGACAAGCGCTGTTTCTGCTGCGGGAGCCTCCACGCTGACGATCTAGACAACTGTTACTTGGCCTCTAGCACAGCATTGAGTTGCTTACCTTAGACCACGCCGAGTCGCCAACCGTGAAAATGTACTCATGGCCATCTTGAGGATGTGAAAGCACTAAACGAACGAAACTCTAGACAAGTTTCATAAAAGGTAAGAAAGGACCCACAAAACGGAAAGGGCTTCGACAGCGTGTCTGATTACACTTTAAATCAAGACATGTTTATCAGCAAGAAAGATACAACCAACCTGGTTGATACTCTCCGGCAACTTCTTTAGAACCTGTGCGGGTGGAACGAGCTGACTTGACGGAGAATGGAAGACCAGTCTTGTTGATGACGATGTAGGGACAGTATATCTGGACTTTAAAGGCACCCCCAGATTCAGGATAACGTCTGAAGATTCGTAGGCATCAGAATGTGTGTCAAAAGAAAATCGCTTACACATAATTCAACCTCAAATCTAGTTTCCTATTGTGCTGGTCTTGCAATGTTATGCGGTTCTCGATGTCAAAGTCAGAGTGTCCGTCTGTGTTGATAATCGCAAATTCGCTTGGCTTAAAAACTTTCGAATGGTTAATGAACTCAAAGAGAAAGTTTTCAATGGGTAGCGCACCAGAGTCTTGGATGTCAATGTTGAGCAGGACGAAATGGCTGAGTTCGACTGAATGAACTGGCATGACGCCACCTTTCCTCAGATAACTTCGCCAATTTTGATCGGTATTTTTGTCGTAAATTCGATATTCAAGGTTGTAGGGCAATAAATTCTCAAGCTCGAGAGGAGCTCTGAGCTTCAGATTAATTTTCGGGACCCTGCTGCAGACAAGCATGAAAAACCTCAATTTATAGATACGCGTGACTCACCCGACTGCATGATCATGAGTATCTGATTGCACCCATACCTGAAATCGAAACGCTGCTTCTTCGGGATCGGTGTGTGGGCATTTGATAGTGAAACTTTTCTTGATTAGGAGGTCTTCAAAGCGTATAGCAGGACACCATTTATAGCCAAAGCCCTCTACGATACAGAAGTCAATAGTCTGGCTCTGATTCAAAATTTGTACGTACGGTCTGGTTGAATTCTTATCCTGTTCTGTGTCACGGCCTCAACGGGAAGTGAATAGTCTTGCCCTGGAGCGATTTTTTCCAGCGAATAGACTGGATGCCCCACGTCATTGACAACGGTCAGTTCCAGGGGGTAGAGGGTTTGATTTTCAACCTTATATGTAGATCGAATGGTGATGACTTTTACATTATCAACAACTTTGACTTCGCAGAGCAATCTATTGGGATGTTTTGTTCGAGGGCGGAGAGAGAAAACAAATTCCCCCTCTCGATCGACGGGGATGCTGCGTAGTTGTTCCCACGTTTTCCCAACAATTTGCAGACCAATGCTATGTTGGCCGGAAGAGACATGCTGTGCGGAAGTTTGAAATCAGGAAACAACAATTCTAAAAAACTGACCTCTCTCATTGTCTTCCAATCATCAAAACGCCAATCCACAACCTGGTCATTCAAGATTTTCAAAGCTCCCGACTCCTTGTTACCCGAGCTATTGTCCATATCAGACCAGACAAGTATGGGCGAGCCTGTGCGGTTTCTAATGCGATATGGTGCATAGGTGCCACGAGGTTTTTGCAGTGAATAATCACCCTCAGTACCCCATAGCTTCATAGACGTTGTGACCAATTCGGCGAAGGTGGTGCTTAAATTGACATCCAAGCGCTCACGGGCAGACAATGTTATGTTGGTACCTGCGATGGCGTCTTTGGAAATCTATTGTTGGTCAGAGATCGGAACAGAAAGACAGGCGACCTACTCACCCCGATTGTGAATGCCCAGGGATCAATCACTTGAACAGATGAGATTGATTTTATACTTGGACCTGATCAAACCGTGCACGTACAAGGCTCCCAATGCGAGTTAGTCAAGTTCCAATAAGTGACATGGATGGCCATCGTCGTCGTTGCTTGCAGCTGCCGAGACTACGTTAACTCATGATGATAGTATTTACCATATACCCACCTCCCCAGACCAATCTTTGGCACCAATTATGAATGGCTTCATCTTCAGATGCAACATAGGCTGTTCATTCATGTCACCGACAAGCACGAAACGAAACCCATCGAAAGAACCAGTTAACTAGTAGATATGAATGAGCACACGACAGATGCACAAACTAAGTCGTATCACTTGTTCTTTGGACATGAGAACATGAGCATTTCCAACTGTGCGATGTCGAGTGCCCGATCCAAGCAATTTTGATGTAGACGTAGATTGTGGAGCGTTGACTTGCGACGGACTCTGTGTGTTAGTGGAACCATATAAGGAAACGGCCTTATTGAAGATGGAGGTTATCAGATTGAGGTCGCCGTATGACGCTCGAAAGATGATAGGCTTTACTGCAAGCTCAATGGTAGTCACTTTTTGCGATAGAGATGACCTGCTATCCAGCGACACCGTTAAGTCAATATCATCCAGAAATCGAACGCTCTCTGAAGCCTTCCCCATGCGCATGAGGGACATTCCCAAACGATTCACGGAGAATGCCATAATGCCCTGAGACATGTCTTAGAATAGGAAGATAACGTATCCCGAGAGAAAGTTACCTGTTGCGACAGAAGTATTTGATGAACGGTCAGTGTTATAGACTGACAATTTGGATCCGAGTCATTCTCAAGAACGCTGACGGACAGGTCATGGAGATCCACGCGAAAGTCCAAATGGTTACTCGACGTATTGGCCCCCGCTCCAGATGGCACAGAGTCTTCGCCTATTGGAGAAACTTGTGATGTGAATGGGCTGGTAAAGAATGCAAGTAAAGCAAAAACGGGATCAATGGTAAACAGGACTTTGGGGGAATCAACAGAGATGACCAAGACACTATTGGTTCCACCAGATATAGTGTAGAGTATCATGAATTGATTTCGGTCGTGCTGCGCAGCGGGTATAATTTCTCGGAACCTCGTGTTTCCAGGGCGGGTGTTACTCATCGTGAAAGATCGTAGAATGACTTGAGCTTCTCCTGAGCCATCCGAGAGCAATTTCAAGCGAAGAGTATTGTCATTGAGAGCGAATCTAGCAATTCCGTGGTCGCTCAAGTTGATTTCCGTAGTCGCATTCGTGTCGTAAAGGTGAAGTTTGATGGTATTGATTGTAACAACGAGGTCAAGATATGTCCAGATCTGTCTTGCAAATGAAGATACCATCCTGAGCTCAGGTTCTAAGTCAACAGCATTTTTTGAAGAGTTCCTCGTATCCACAGAAATTGGTACTGATGAAGAGGGAGGAAGTCTGTTTGAAGAATTGTCCAAGACCCTGGATATGGATTGGGAGAGACGAACGATTAGATCATATTGCACCTGGGTGAGGTGGAGTTTGACATCGGAGACTTTGACAATGACCTACAATGGATGTAAGTTCGAGAAACTTGCTGTATCGAACTAACCGACCTTCGTGTCTGGATATTCATTATCAGTCTGACGGTCAATGCCGGTTGTTTGAACAATGTCTGTGTTGATGTCAATATTTTCAATGATCTTCAATATCGAGGATTGATCGTAATGCAAGGTTGATACAAGTTGCACTCCAGAAAGGCTAGCAGCAATCTTGTTCACAGCTGGGTCCAACGAGTTTCGAGCACTGATTTCTCCCAGTTTCATCACGAGAGTATCCCGCGATTTGGACGGGTCCGAGGGAAAGACAAGGATGGGAGTTTTAATAGATACTTGAAAATGCATTCTTTCTATACTCGATGCTGATTGGACAGCAGCTTGAGTGGCAGCATCATAGAAACCTTTAAGTTTGGCCAGCCGAGTGACGAAAGTATAAATGTCACGAAGAGGTTGTTCCAGATAGTGAAGCTTCACTGAAGCAGCATTGAGATAGACCGTAGATTTGAACCCTGGGTATGACTCTTCGGCAGGATCAAAAGTTTGATATCGAAATTCGGCAAAGTTCTGGCCCTCGATAGAGATGATGTGGTTGAATTCTTCCATTATGGCGTGCGTTTGCGTATCATTGCAGAGGGTAAGGCTACCCAATCGGCCTGTAACCCGAAGAGTCTTAGGTCGCAAGAAGACCGTAACATCGGCGATAGACAGAGAAAGGGTTGCAAGACTTCGCAATTCGTGGACCAAGATGACTATTCAACCAACCTGTCAGATATTGGAACGAAAAAAAAAACCTCGAGATGCCTGTACCCTGAACGCTTGCGAGCTTCACTAGAATTCGCATTCTGCTATCTGGAGCATCCCCATGCGATTCTTCGTTTTCCTGAAAATCTTGGGCTTGGATTCCGTGAGCAGATGTTTTGGGGCTGGCCTGAGATATGAACGTTGACATCACAAAGTCATACAAAGAAATGACTGGCTCTGGAGCTGTGCGAAATATAAAGGTGGATACTTTGATATCGACGGTTTGGTCAACATTGTCGAAGACACTCGCAAACTCCGGAGATTCCTTTTGCACTTTGGTGTAAGCGACGATGAGAAGGTCTTGGTGACCCTCAAGCGAGGAGCTTGTGTTGGCAGAGGAGATGAATCTGAGAGGCTGTGACATGCCAGGCTGGACAAGATCCAAGGCAAGAGAACTTTGAAAATAAGTCATTGACGCCAAGACACAGTGAGGAAAGTTGAAGGAGGAACCTACCGAAGATTGATATCGACTTTCATGTCATATTTTGCGAGAGAAAAAGCGAGCATGAAGCGCTCGAAAGATATATCACCCAAGGACCTCTCCACGTCATCTGAAATAGACTTTGAGATCGTCGCTCGGAGGTTGTCGACTTGAAAAGTGAGTTCAAAGATGCGTTGGCGTATTTCTAGGGGCTATAATATGATATAAGGCGGTATTAGAGGCCATAGGTGCTCTGACAACGCACCCCACTATTTCCGTCGTCGGCTTCAAAGAACAAATCCTCATGAGAACTATCTTCGTCATCGTCCCCATCGGCGTCGATTTCCACATTATATTCTTTGTTGGCAGGGTCGAACAACGGATGCGGCAATGGGAAGGAGACAGGTATTGAACTTGTCGTAGGGACAGGCAAGTCAAATTGGGATTTCTCTCCATCCCCAAATTTCGGTATGCAAACATCTATCAGTCGCATCAAAGCCTTGTACTTGGCGTCGGAGAAGTTGACTTTGAGCGATGGAAGCTTTCCAGAGACCTTGAAGCGCGCAAGGCTGAGAACAGTGGGAACGATTGAGTTCTGAACTTGTAGATCGATGCTGATCCGTTCCAACAGATGCAGGGAATCATTGGAACTACTATCAAGGGCATCCAGACATGTTTGCAGATTGTTACCAATGATGAACTATGAGACAATGAGTGTCATGACATAGATAACAACAATTCTGGCGAACCTGAGCTGCATCCAACTTCAACAGAACCTTATCGTACATGAGAGATTCAAGATACTCGTAATCTCGGTCCTCATATTTCTTGTTGCGCTTAAATTGAATGGACCTGATGGCACCTTTGTCAACCAGGTCACTCTCAATTGATATATGACCCGCGTCAATTATTAGATGTTTGCAATCGTGAGACGTCACGCTACGTCAAGTGGTGAGGATGGTATACTGACGAGGATAATGAATAACACACTCTTCTGGGATGATGATAACAGGCGCATTCATGTCAACATGGATGTCGATCGTTTTATGGGTTTGCAATGCAAATTCCAAGCCGGCTCGCGTTTCCTTACGCAATCCTTCGATCGTTTGGCTTGCGACGCTCTAAATCCCGTCAGACAAACGATGGTAGATCAAAAGTAAGGATAACTAACCAGAAGAGCTTCTACTGACTCCAGTTGACTAGCGGGAGGGGTAAGGAACTTGTAAATAGCTTCCACATAACTCCTATGGTATATGATCTCCATGTGACGCATACGCATGGTCAGCGCATTGTCTGCTCTCTCATCCAGAGGACTCTTTTCGAACTTTACGAAGAAAAAAGGGTCACCCCGTGGCTTTTCCTCGGTAACACTTAGAATAGGGTCTAAGGCATCATTTCTTGCATTGTTGACGCGAACGATCTGGTGATAGAGGCTGCCAGGTGTTGTGCTATCGAAAACCCTTAATCCTCCCAGAGACATAGACGCCTCAAAATTGTCAGGTCGCTGCAGAAAACTAGCCTGGAAGATGTCGAAGACAACAGAGATAACCTCCTTGACGTCACCAAGAGGATTGGTCCTGAGGGCGAATGATCCTTTGTCCAATTTCGCAGTAATTTGGGCCTTTAGAGAATCGCGTGGGGCCTGTAAGGATTCCCTGAGAGCTTCCTGTTCGTCGTAATCAAGGACGGTGTATAACTCTTTCCGTTGTTCTGCTGTCATCGTACTAGAGACGGCAGAATCCTCATCTGGAGTCTCGCTCGGTGACGAGCCCCAAAGCCAACTAGTCCAACTTTGCTGCGAAGCTAGAGTCCGTCTTTCGCTCTCGAGCCTTTTGCGCAAAGCTTGGTCCTTGCGCAGACGCGATCGCGCGAGGGATCGGTAGAAACGAATGTCTTCATATGACAATTTCCTTTCCAGGTCTTCAATGTCCTGCATTTCCTAGAAATCGGGATGAAAAGGTGGCATGGACGGACAAGCAAGAGGACACTCACCGCCTTTGCAAGTACGTTCAGAACCTTCTTCTCGAAAAGATCAACATACTTATTCCTGTCATCCCTGCGTTCAGCAAAGTAGCTCCATGTCCATTTATGATTGCGTTCACGAATTCCTTCTAGAACTGCTGTAGCTGCAAATAATAAACGAGATTTCCCACTGCTTAAAGAACGATCGCGTGGTCGATATTTTTGATACTATACAGATAATGAATATTTTGAGCCGGGTCTATTGAGAGACAAATCACCTGGCGCTGGCGCATATAAACGTGGTACATGTCAAGGAGGGAGATGATATCCCGATATTGATTATCGTCAAGAGCAACAGCAATCTCGTCAAAAATCAGCTGCACATCGAATCGAGGAGTGTGCTCATTGATTTTGTGATTAACAATGACCTGCACGGCATGAATACGGGAATGGGAGAAAAAGATCGAGAGCTTACACGACCTTCCCCAGATACTGGCTTGAGGATGAATTGGTGAGGACTATCCCGTTCACCGTGCGATATCTGGGTGAATTGATAAATTTGATCTGAGGCATGGAAAAGGGCTAACCATTTCGAAAAATTTATTTTTGAATTCAACGGGGGTCAATTCGGCCAGGGTACGAGAATCTGTGTCGAAGTACAGCGCCAGTGATTGCAAGTTCGCCAACTGAGAATGTGATGATAAGACAAAGACAACAAGGTGTGTTCGACAACCTTGAATACCTTGTGTATTGCGCCGGCAGTACTCTCGATAAAAGCGGGTTTCCAGTCCTCATTGACAGAAACAGCGGTGAATCCGGACAGAGTAGCCCCGGCGGCAAATGGGTGCTATTCAGAAATGTCAGGACAAGATCGTGAGAGGGGTAGACAACGTACGCCTGGAACACTGAGACGATCCTCATATCGTATGTGAATATTTTTAACGGTTATCTGTAGATTATTGATGATCTTGGAAATAAGAGATTCCCATAATCCCTGACTCTGCATGGATTCACCTTGGAGAGCAAGTCACTGCCTGTGCTCCGTGGTTTACAAGCCTCATACCTGGATCATCTGTTCGACTCCGCATGCGAAGCATTTCTGCATTCTCTAACCTCTCGAGCTTTGTAGCGTGTGCTCTTTTCTCATCCTCTTGAGGATCGTGTAGACTTTGAGAAGAAGGTACGACAAGGAGATATACGTCCTCAACTAGGATTTCAACGGGTTGGTTGCCAAGGTTTAGCCAATGCAAAGAAAGGGACAGTTTTCCCAAGTGTCCTGAGTAAAATGATGTTATACATCGAAAATCCTCCTATTTCATAAATGTACCTTGAATAACATCCATTGGCATTCGAAACTTGTCTAAAGCATCTCTTTTGAGTCGTAGATTGCAAAGGGTAAGCTGGCCTTGACGAAATAAAGAGAAATTCGTATCGTAGCATATGTCGGCATACCTTGACCAATTCCATAGTTTACCTGGTTGAGGTCGAGATTCTCGACATACGGGGCCAAGATGCGATTAAACAACTGTTAGAATTATCCATTCAAGAACCGAGAAGTCAGTTTCAAGTTCAGACTCACCACATTCAAAACCTCCTTTCCTGGGTCAAGCCACCACATCGTGAGGATGTCTACGTCGTTGGTGGACACTTAGGTTGGCCGGCTCTGTGGAAACTTGATGTTATGAAGTGCCGTCATCGATCATTCGAGCTTACATAAGTGACTCACGTGGTAAGAATTCATTCTTGAAAAAGCCTCGAGTTTTTTCGACGACCCAGTGTCACCACCCATGGCTAATGTCACCCATCATGTACGCAACTGTGCTGTATTCAATACTTATTTAATGCTCGGAAACGACTTTGTACATGCTATATGGTATCGGCATTACCACCAACTCAAGTTCTCGCGGCTTTCTGTCAACTATGTAGTGCGCGGAAATCATCCCACGAAAGTCCGGTGAATTTCCTCTCAGGCTGGTCAATATCAATAAGAACGTTGTCTGCAGGTGTAGACTGGTTGAACGGATATTTCAGAGCCTTTCTTTCGGTCCCGGAATTTGTCCTTCCTTTTGCTTGACCTATATCATATCCCATTTGAGGTACTTATTCGAAATATCTTTGCAACGTGGTCTAAAAGACTTCGCACTCCCGATCGCTTCCGTTGGTTCCGGTTCTAGGCGTGATGTGACCATCTGCGACAATACTTATAAGCTATAAGCATGGTCGTGTGCTCATCCCCTACACCCATATCCTGATGGTCTCAGTTCTCCCAACCGATATTTCCCCCTTGCCCACATTTCAACAAAAAACGTTTTGTGAGGTACATAAGCTCCTTATCCATTCAACCCATCCCTCACTTCTCTGATGGATTCTAGTTGGGCAATTTGTCGGACTGGGTAGAGCCATTCACCCAGTCAGTCGACTTTATGACGCCATTCTTACCTCTGACACCTTGCCTCTAGGTCCATTCTGAGTTCGGGAAAGGTGGATATCCAATTACATTGCGCTGTTCCCACATGGAGTTCCTCGTCGGACACATGTACACATTCGACATTCCTTTGCTGAGCTTTGTCTTGATATTGTTTTCTGCAGGTCTGGATTTACGTGACCTTCATGATTTACGCACAAGGTTCCTTCTATTCATCCATAACGTGATACAGTCTCTTCGTACGTCGGGGGTGTGTCACTTGTAATTCCCGGACCCCGTATCGATCGGAGCTGACTGTACTTTGATAACAAGGTTATTGCTTCCTATCGCTTGGCACCATCAAGTTCACCCCATTGCTTTGTCTGTGCCATAACACCTGGTTTAGCAAGCTTTGAAGTCGTATGCGATCAACTGAAAAAGAAACCCCTCAGTAAAAGGTAATCCCGAAAGTCAGAGTTTGTCGCTAATGTTGCTAAAATTGTGTTCCCAGCGAAAATGTCCTGGTTGCTCTCGAAGCAGGTCCGTGTCTGGTCATTGCCTAAGACTAATAATGTCGGTCTCTGTCATTACTTATGTGTACATTTCTTGTAATATAAGGTCGGATCACTACTTACTTACACTGTAACATACCGCATACACACTATATATGTACATTGATATTGTGCCATCTCATGAGTTCGAGCCATATAATTCTTTGCTTGTCCTCATTGTATTTTATCCCGGAAGTTGCACAGCTGTTCAGTTAGAGCTTAGGTCACGCTACAGATTGTGGAAATAAGTAACATGAACTTTTCAAAAGAGCGGGCTGGAGCGGCTGACCCTATCTTTGTATTTAGGTGAAACCCGCGTCGCCAGGCATCCGGATACTGTGGATCCTATAGACTCTAGAGAGGGCGCGAACTCTCAGTTGTTCTAATTTGGTAGCTATACTTAGCCTGAGAGTCACAAACCTGTCACGACGTTTCATTGCGGCACCTCTCATCACGATGTTTGTGGGATCCTTCCACAATTGAAAAGAAAAATCAAATCATTAGGGTCGGAACCACAGGGATCTGCACAATACTTACTTACCCATCCGAAAGTCTCATGAAACTACATACATAGATCATGAATCGATGAGGCATGATCAAACACATGATTGTTTCCGTTCGCGTATATGTGACATGTGCTGGCTGTCACATTCGCCTTCTACATAATTCGTTTTTATTTAAATTTTCCAACTGTTCGCTCCTTGACTACTCATGGCTCCCCTTGCTGATTTTCTGTCAGCATACGTCCCTTCCTTCCTTCCAACGCACTTGAAGAGCTATGTGCCTGGAAAAACCCCGCTATCGACGACTCCTGCTGTAATGGCGACGCTCACGGCCTACCTCGCTGTCATTTTCGGTGTCAAAGCACTCATGAAAAACCAACCAGCTTATAAGCTCACAACACTCTTTCAAGCACACAATGTCATACTTAGTAGTGGTAGTCTTCTTCTGCTTATCCTCATGTTGGAGGAGATTGTGCCTATAATTTGGAATGACGGTCTCTTCAACTCTATCTGTGCAGCGTCGTCTTGGACCCCGGTAGGTGTCTGAATGCTTGCACACACATCAGTTCTCTGATACCTGGTGCCACAGAGGATGGAGTTGTACTACATGATAAATTACTATTTCAAGTACTTGGAATTGCTTGATACTGTTTTCCTTGCCCTTAAGAAGAAACCCATGCGTACGTATGTCATAATTACCTGAGATTTGAGCTCGGCTGATAGTCAACAGAGTTCCTTCACGTCTTTCATCATTCCGCTACTGCTTTACTCTGCTATTCTCAACTGAACGGCCGGACCAGCATTGTCAGTATCCAAGGTTTCACTGTTGACAATCTGCTTTTGCGCTCATGATGTTTATCAAGTCCTGGACCGTCATCGTTCTCAACCTCGCTGTTCATGTTATAATGTGTAAGCGTTTCAGTTCGGTCAAAGATCTCACGGAACTTAATTCTCATGGTTTTCAGACTACTACTATTACGCTACCGCAGGTGGTGCTAAGATATGGGTAAGTGAGTATCCTAAAAATGCGGTCCCGTTGTTCAAATAATATCCAGTGGAAAAAATACCTGACGAGCATGCAAATTACTCAGTTCGTTATCGACCTTGTTCTTGTGTATTTCGGAAGTAAGTGGAGATCGAAATACTTGGTTCTCGAAAGTTGATCACTAGCGTTTCAGCTTATTCCCACATGGTGGTAAAGTACTACCCGAATACCCTTCCCTCTGTCGGTGACTGTGCTGGCTCAGAAGGTGCTGCCATCTTCGGTTGTGCTCTTTTGACGAGTTACCTTGGGCTATTCATCAATTTCTATTTCCAAACATATAAACGCCCCACCAACCTCCCTAAGTCTAACGGATCTGTCGATGACAAGGCCAACCGGTAGTTCCTGCCACTTCTCCTTGATGATGTGATTGCTCATGATCCATGCAGTTTCAAAACGGAGTAAAGGCGAAACTCACGAGACCATACAATCACGAGCCCTATACCCTTGGAAATTAATCCTGTTTAATTTGTGGACAAAGTTTGGTTGCTAATAAACTCTCCATGGTTGTGCAACCGTACTGAGGCGGCACAAATCACTGGTGCCTGTCGATTGGCACGCGTTTGTTTCCTATGTTCTTTTTCGGGTATTACATCGCGTACAATAAATCGAAATAGAGAAATGTTTCACGTTTGACGAGTCGCTCGACTTGCACATCTTTGGATATTGCACTTCAAATAAGGACGTCAAGTCGTAGGGACCAGTCGGTCACAACCAGCCACAAATCAAACACTCAGATGGCACGAGTGTGAATCTGATCTTCAACACTACATCGCCTGACTTCCAGTGACGTTAATCGAAATCTCTTTGCATGTCTGACCGTTGGGATTCTCTTGGGCCCTCTACCATTTCGGAGTTTTTCGTCCCTGTTGAACTCTATCTCTCTACCATTGCTGCTTCAACACTGCCCAAGGTAAGGAGGCGATGATATCAAGTGGGTTTTTACGAATGAACCGAGTCCTATAGCCGATACCGCGGAAACGCCGAGACAAACTTGAATTATCGGCCAGCACCCTGCCAGACGACAGAAAAGTCAAAGGTGAGCTTTGTCTGCTTGTGTCACAAAGCTTCATGGTATCGAGTTCCAGCAGAGAAGTCCAGTTGGCTCGCACTATCGAAAGGGCTTCCGGAAGGCCCATGGTGGCCAGCAGCGTGCAAGCTTTTTGCAGAAGGAGAACGATGTCTTCTAAATATCTACCTCGACGTAAGCTTCTTCCTGGCTTGTCACAACTTAAAGTAATATACTTACAGCCTGTCTTAGAAGAACAGGCTCTATCAAACAGTGTATATCCACCTCTTGAATCAAACCGATGTCCGTCAAGCAGACTTGTCATTGTTCGACAAGAAGGATTGCCTGAGCATTTATTCTATTGGGTCAGTTTTGGTTCTTCTCGTGGTTCCTATAATTTGTTCCTGCTCAATTCTTTCTAGAGGCCAACGTTGGACTTCAAACCAGACAACTGAACCTATCTATCTTCATTTTTCCAGTTGTGAAACCTGTAACGCATGGCTCGTACTTCTTAGGTCTTATGCTGTACCCGAAATCTATGGGCGGCTGCCCTTTCCTACTGACGGTGGCTCGTATCGCATGTGGCGGCAATTGGAAATGACTGTGGTGCAAGGTCGGGGTTTGAATACTGTCAAGTTATCGGAAAATGGATTACCTGGAGATCTCAGCGAATCCGACGATTTTACAGTATCCTGTCATGTCCAGCTTAATGGCATTCTCTGTGGTCGCACCTCAGAGAAAAGGGGTACTAGATCTCCGGACTGGCTTGAAAATTTCACATTTTCCGACTTGCCCCCGTTCAATTCCCTTGTTTTGCTGATTCGGCGTGACAAAAAGACGTTAAAGACCGCGACGTTGGGTTCTGTAACAATTCCCCTAGCTCATTTCCGTCGAGGAGAGTTAGTTGAAGGATGGTTTCCTATCCTTCATAGCGGGTCTACAACGAATGACATTCAAGTTGGTGAGCTAAGACTTAAGATTCTCGTCAATGAGTTGAGTTTTCTATATTGCGTTTGATTTCCTTATCGTTCAACACAGCACAGGGAAGTTATTCTTCCTCAAACAGCTTATGCATCGCTTCTTCAGGTATGTATCGCAAGCCTAGTCATATTTCCTCAGTCACCTTTTGTCGTTTGCCTGCATGTGATAGACTTTAAACTCTCGTAACTTTCTGGATTGGATCGACGACTTTGAGAACAAACTCAAATTGAAAAACGTTTCATTACACCTGATGTCTCTTGCTATTGATCAGAATGTGCTAGTTAGCCATATCAAGGAATTTGCTGCTCGCGAAGTAAATGCAGCTTCACTTGGTGAGCTTGAAATTTGAGCCTGATATGCTTAGCATTGATGTATTCCCAGCCCAGAACACACTCTTCCGAGGGAATACCACCTTGTCTAGAGTCATGGAACTATGCATGAACTGGTATGGGAAGGCTTTCCTGGAGGCTAGTGTTGGAGGTGCCATTCGAAAACTTTGCAGAGAAAAGGTTGCTATTGAAGTGGATCCTGCGCGGCGGGGCAAAAGCTCAAAAGATATCGAGCGGAATTTTGAATTGCTCATCACTTGGTGTCAAGAATTTCTGGACCAGATTTATGCCGTGAGAACAGAATGTCCACAGTACGTCCCACAGCATCGACACTTCTAAAAAACTGACACTCCCTGAGGGAACTGCGTGACCTCTTCGAGACTCTGAGAGTCCTTGTTGAGAAGAGATTCAGATCAGAACTCTCCAAGGAATCACATAAAAACATGCAATACAGATGTGTAACTGCTTTCTGCTTTCTCAGGTTCATTGTTCCAGCTATTCTTAATCCGCATCTCTTCGGGTTTCACCTGGGTATGTAGTACCATGTATTATGAATCTGAGTCAAGTTCTCATATTGTACAGGTATACCTCCTCCACAAGTGCATCGTAGCCTCACCTTAATAGCTAAAGTCTTGCAAAGTTTGGCAAACTTGAATACGGCCACGACTGCAGTAAGTAATGTGACATACAGCCTGCTTCTATTCTTATTGACTCGTATATTCGAAAAGAATTTTAAAGAAGAATACATGCGTGGAATGGCAGGGTTCATTGCTGATGGCACACCTGCCATGATCGATTATATTCTGGAGGTCTCCACTGTGAACAACAAAGACCTACCTAATCACCACCAAGCCTCCAGCAACACACGAGAACAACTTGATATTGAGACTCACCTTCGCCAACGTTCCTCAACAATGCGTGTCCTCGATAAAGAAGCTGTTCCGCGGTTTTCGGACCTGTTGGACATTCCGCGGCATCTGGCAATGATTACATCCGTTGTAAATCGAAAATCTGCGGAATTTCAGGCGCGACTGCAACCGTATGACCCTGTTGATCAAAGACTGGATGAAATTCGCTCTAAATGCTTGAACAGTCGCCGGCTGCCTAGGCCATCCACCGCCCCTTCTCCCGTCAATTTAAACTCTCCCTTCGGCCGTCCTTCTAACAGCCCGTCGTCACGCACAGTTGTCCATAATCCAGATATTGTTGGCTTGCACCATACGCGTGTACATCTCAAGTCCACTTCGACAGATTCACTCTTATCCTACGGATTCCCGTCACAATCAATCGATCCTGACCCCACAAGTCGGAGAGTACGTGAACTCTTTAATCTCAAGAATATTCTACGGCGATGATTTTGTCGAAGATTCTTTGAGGTATTGATATTTACAGAGCAAGATTTCAATTTTTTTTCATAATTATGAATCTGTTGGTAGTATATGTATCATTGTATGTATGTACGGAAACTGGACTAATCAGCTTTCAGGAGCTGTTGGACTGATTTGCGAACTTCGGCAGCAACAGTTTCTGAGGTGCTTCTCACAGTCAACCGACAAAGCTGAACCACACGAGTTAATTCTGAATTATAAATGAATGAATAGCCTGAACGACGTACTTTGGCCTCCTTGTTGGGCTCGAGACGTAGAAGACAGCCGACCTTGCCTTCAGTAGACATGTGTAAAACACCAGCAGCAACAAGATTGTTTGGGTTCGTATCAACATCATCGAGAAGACTGAGCCGATGGCCGGACACGACTTGTCGGTATTTAGCCACATCCAGCTGGCCAGCACTGTTGAGAGTGATCGGAAATATGGTTTGGTCCTCTCGGGGAGGTCCGCCAATGAGCTTCCACCTCTCGAAAAAATCGGATGGACCAAGTTTGACGTCTTCAAAAAATTTTGTGATGACAACAGGTAATCGGATAGATATGGCTTGATGTGAACCAGCCAAATAAGAAATGGTGAGGATAGGAGGTGTTGAGAACATTTGTCTACATTCAACGTGTAGAAGTTGTTGAGTTTGTGTCCGAGGTGCAATTATGCTGGGAGGCATTTTTGCAAAAGTGACGGAGAGGGCGTCGGAGTCACTGAGATGGATCGTTGTGGTAAACGATGTCAACGGTGCCGATACTTTGTTTCCAATGTAAATAGCTAACTGGCCCAGATGTCCTTGATAGCGAGATTTGAGACCAATTTGTACCTGGTCATCCTCGTACAAGACACCTTCTGCGGTATACGTAAGTTTGTCAAACCATTGATCGATGTTAGGTCCGATTGTGAGACGTAGAACCTGTTTTGAAGGAGTGGGAGCCACTGTAGCATCAGTTGATTCCTTAGACGTAGCCGAAAGTTCCAAGCCAGCGAGAGAATTGATGATATCATCGCTATCCTCAGTGGCGGAAGCGTTGCCTTCTGGCTTCTCCTTCATCGCATCTCGATCCAGATTCGCCTCTTTGCCCCCATGAACCCAGGTTCTTTTATCCTCCGTATCACCGTGCTTCATATTTAGTCTTCCGAGGAGGGCACTCACGCGGGGCGGGAAAGGCGGCATCTCCTCACAAACATTTTGAAGTAGTTCGTCATCATCTGGTCTTGATGCTAAGGCGTAAAATTCGCAAGCACGCTGCTGCAACTCCGCATCCAGGACATGTCGATACCGTTCAAATATATTGAGAAGTTGAGGTTTGATCTCGGGGAACACATTCACCCATTTGATATAAGTGGATAATAGGAGAGATCGAGTGGAAGCGACACAGAATTGAGACTTCGTATGAAGAACTTGGAATTGTTCTATTGGACTGTAGCCGGGTTCATTCGCAACAAGATGACCGTATTCCCCGAGAATATAACCTGTCGATCCCATAAGAACCGATCACCCAAACTAGAAGTAACAAGTTACCTCCAACTTTGACCAAGCTTTCGTGGGTCGAGGGCGCTTTCAAATGTTCAAAGATAACTTTTGCTGCATATTCTTGAAGATCCTCCGTGTTTATCACGATTTGAACCACACGATACCAAACCTCGTCTCCAACGTGATCGCCAGCCGCACTTATCAATTGCAGAATCGTGTCGACATACCATTTGTACGAGCTAGCATATTTCTCCGTCAAGATAGCGATTTTGAGAACCATTTCTTCTCGTAATGCATAGTCTGCAACTTTGAGATACCGCAGCAACTCGCCCACAATGAGTTCCGAATTGTCAACATCACACATGCTATATAAAAGGTCAAGAGCCCGACGACGGACAGATATGTCCTTGTCTCTTAAAGAAAGGATAATGGTATTCTGATGTCGTTTGATAGGTTCCAAAGATTCTGCACGAGCCGCGAGGTGAGCCATCGTGTCCAAACCTAGGTATCTGACGTTGGTCTCTTTGGAAGATATAAATCGAGCGAGTAAGACGGCTGCTGTCCCAACCAGAGGAGAGGCACTGTCTAGATGGATGGCAAGGCCAATCGCCTCAAAGAGCACAGCATGCTGTGCATTGTTGTGTTGTACATTGCGCGTAGGTTCTGCACTGTTGTTCATGATCGTTTGCAGAACCTGGTGGAGAACGGACCGTATAGTCGGATCTTCTGATATAGTGTGCGCGTTCGATTAGATTGACAATGTGTCGCATCTTGAACATCGCGTACCTGACGGGGGATAGTATTGTAACAAGCGGAGGAGCTTCACTTGCAGCCATGGAGATGGAACCTTGTAGTAGGCGTAGGTTGCAGAGTATTCATGCTCAATGACAAGCTGCAAGAGAGCGGTCGGTGTCATTCGTACAATCAAAATCAGCACACATACGCGATGCAAACGATCTACTGCTTTCGTGTAGCACACTGCGTATGCGTCAAGATTGTCCTGAGCCAGAGCCATCACTAAACTAGTAACACAGATTACGACGCCCTAAAGAGTAGATGAGTCTTAGTTGCGTGTGCAAGCGCGAACAATTGGGTCACCAGGTCTGGATCATCCATGATAGATACAATCCTCAAAGCCCACTCAGCCGCAGGAATTACATCAGGATGTTTTCGATAGAGACGAAGTAACGTTAAAGCTGCCTTTTTCTTGACAAATGTTTGAGAGGTCCTGAGAACAAAGTAAGAAGTCGTCCAATATGAGATGAAGGGGAGATTACAACACACGGGGAGATGAGTAAACGGTGAACATCCTCTGCTAAGGCTTCGGCCATCTCACTCCCACCAACATTTGCAATCGCGTGCAAAGCCAAGCAATTGTCAACCTCGTTGTTTCCATCCAGATCTTTGCGGATAGAATTGACTACAAGGCGCAAGAAATCGGAATTCTCGTGCATCAACAAGGTAACTGCGAGGTAACCCTGAAAAGTGTCAGATTTGGATGATACAAATCCATACAGTACCTACTATCTGTTTTTCGCTGTATTTCGAACTTGAAATGAGGTTAACAGCTTCCATGTGGCCCACATCTACTTTATATCCCAAGATATACGTGAATATAATTTTTGCAACATATCTCAATTTGGGCCGTTAATACAACGGCAGATTTGCAAACGTCAAGACTCACTTCTTTTTCTGGTAGCCATCAAGGTTACCGTCTTGTGAAGAGCCTCTAAGTCAAGAATAGAACAAACGCATGGATGACAAAAGACCTTTGAATTTCTTCCTGATATTTGCCATCTCCTTATTGATCCTTTTCTCCTCCAAATCTCTTACACGTGCACCGCGTATGTCTGCAATAAACTGAGTCCCTTGTCAGATGCTTAGACACTGACAAAGTAGAGTACAGACCTGTGTCAATCCACGCATGCTGGTAGCCATGATACCCAGAGGAAGAAGACAGTATACCACCTGGTCTGGTCTAGATAGACGGAAACGTTCAGTCCAAGGTCAAGGACTCAGCGATACATATGATTATTGTGATGATGGTGATGATCTCAGCGTTAGTGGTGGCACGTGAACTGGCTTTCAGCACTCAGGAGTCAGCGCTCAGCTTGAGAGCATAAGTACAACCACGCATAATCAACGAAAATCTATTACACGTGGGAGACAGAAGATATTAGAGTTAGGAAGGACTTCTTGAATAGCTGGAATGAAAAATACATATCAAAATTATCTAACGGTATTATACTTCATTAACCTAACAAAAGGTGTATCAAAATATCATCGATCAGAAACCTCTCAGTCTGCTGGGAGTGCCTGGCCTGGAGTTGAACAATGAACCCCCGATTGTCGGGGTCGAATAACCCGAAACCGAACCAGACATACGAGTAGCTTGAGTGGATGGTGAACCCATTGGTGTTGCTGGACGCGAGTTTTGACGTGATTGAGAGGCCATTCGCTCCTCACTGTAACGATTGAGGATCCGTACGACGTCTCGAGTCATCAAGTCTAACTCTTTAACCTCGTCGCGTGAGAGAGAATAATCTCTGTCATCGTCATCGTCCCCGGACTCTGCCTCCTCTCGAGGCATGATCGGTATTGTGCCTCGACGATGTCTTCTTCCCATCGTAATGCCCTCAAATACCCTGAGCATACACGCCTCCATCAAGGTTTTCAGGTGTGAAACATCGTCCAACGCATCGAGGTTACCGACTATAGGTAACCAGTTATCACATTCGAGACCGCGTTCTGTCACCTGAAGTTTGTATGCGCCAAAAAGCATGTAAGTCATAGGATCCAGACGAGTAGTCGTAACAAGAAAAGTCTGTGGGTTTGTAGCGCCTGTCGAGATGTTCTGACGCTTCTCTGTAAAAGCATATAGTTGCTTTTCGCCAGCAGACGCTTGATCCGAAACCTCTTTCTTTCGATGATTGACACTTGATGGATGAATGAAAGTTGTCTAGTGAGATGTCAGCATCGCTGCATTGATTAGACAGGAAACATTCTGACCTTGTCTTGTGATGTACGGTAAGTCCTTTCTCCTACACGTATTGCAAACTTCGGTTGAGAAGCGATAGAAATAAGGGCAGCTAGAAGCGGTAACGAATCGCCGTTCGCGTTCAGTTCAGGTGGAACGGTATACTGTGTATTTGAGCCATTGACGAGGCCACCTGCAGACACGTCGATAACACCGGCGTGATACAAGGATTGAAGGAGATGCCCCTTGATTTTTTGAATCATAAGTAGCGTAGGTTTTGCAAGAAAATTGTCCACACAAAACCTATTCGCTCTAACATATTCACCGCGAGACTGTATTGCCCACCATGCATTGTATGCTTGTAGAGTGGCAAGAGCATCTGACCTGAACTCCTGTGGGGACCAAGAATTCTTCTTAGCAGCCGCTTCTACTTTGAGATGCATGGGTGACACAAAGGGATCTCGGTTCGTCAAAATAGCAGCCAGAGTCAAGGCTTGATCTAGACAGCGGAAAAAGCTTCCATAAAGCACCAAGCGGCCCATTTGGGCTTCGACTGGTAGCTGTAAAAGAACACGGCCCAATGAAGTAAGGTTCTTCTCTCCATCGAGAGCTCCAACCATCTGAAGATCCTTCATTGCCGCGGCAACTCTTTCAGGAAGAGGTGCCTCAATGGTGGCTGCCAGCACTTCCTCTACCGTCATACCAGGGAAGTTAAGCGCCTTCACATGCATGACAACGTTGCTCAAATCGACCCTTTTCATTTCAACTGTTTGGTAAGGGTTCAGAACTTCCGAATGGGCGCGACCTAGGATACCGTAGTATTCGCCCGATCGATGGCGTCCAGCTCGTCCAGCTCGTTGGTTCAAATTTGATGAGCCGACCCAAGCGGATACAAGTGACGACATGTGACGCTGGGGATCATACCGTTGTTCTTTGACCTTCGCGGTATCTACAACGTAGACGACATCGGGGATCGTAATTGAAGTTTCGGCTATGTTGGTAGCAAGGATGATGCGACGTACACCCGCAGGTGGGGGCTCGAATATAGTCTGTTGCTCGGCGAGGGGAATTGTCGAATGTAGCAAGTGGATAGAGAATTTCGATGAATCAGTGAAACTCAAACCTAAGGGTCCCTGCGGCGTTTGTAACGTGCGCTGCACAGCAACGATGTCATCCCAACCAGGGAGGAAGACCAGAACGTGACCATCGTCGGAGGACTGTAGAACATGAGCAATTGTCGCAGCAATCATAGGATAAGGAAGTTCAATAGCTTCCCCCTCTCCTGTTTTGCGGCCAGGTGGCACTCCCAATGCTGCAGCAGCTGGTCCGATTTCCTGGTTCAAGTATCTAACGACGGACTCTTGCTGGAGGATCCACTTGGTCGGTCCTTGCAAAAGTTTTGGGACAAAATCGTCCAAGAAGTACTTTGTAACTGGAAAAGACCGCCCTGGAACTTCGATGACTTTCGCCGGCTGACCGTTATCATCCAAGAAATAGTTTTGGAACAACGTCGGATCGATCGTAGCGCTCATGAGAATGATTTTTAAGGGTTTATTTCTCGCCTTCCTATCTGCTAAAAGGCGTTTGAGCACAACAAGTAAGAGGTCTGTGTCAACATCGCGTTCGTGGACTTCGTCAACAATGATATGGGTTACATCATCAAGACTGCGGCTCCCATGATAGCCTGAGGTATCACCAGATAAGGCAGTCTGTAGTCGTTTCAGGAACACGCCTGTGGTGCAGAATGTGATAGAACCATGCTCTTCCGGTAATTTGGCCTCGAATCGGACCTGGTATCCAACCGAATTCCCCAGGGATTCACCTCTTTCTTTTGCTACACGATCCGCAACACTGATCGCTGCTAGACGACGAGGTTGTGTACAGACTATGTTGCAAGTAGCACCGTTCCCACTTTGAATGAATGAATCCAGGATAAGCTGAGGGATTTGGGTTGTTTTGCCAGAACCTGTAGCAGCCATACAGATGGTGACCTCATTGTCCCGGATATGGCCGACGACATCGTCTGCACGACTGAAGACAGGGAGTGACATCCTTGTGTTTCGTATCCTTTCCATCGCGGGATCGGCAAGATATTCTTCGTAGCGGGCGAGTAGCCTCTTGGACTTCACTGCTATGAACTCCTGATTATTCCTCCGTGAGGAAAATTGTCGCAGAGCGGTGACCCCAGTGTCCGCTGACTTTAAAGGCGCGACAGCTGGCCGATTCCGATACAACTTGCTCTTCTTTATGTCTGCATTAAGGTCACGAAGTTCATCATCAAGCCTGTCGCTCATCTGGAAGTAGACTTTTGGAGCCAGACCAAGGTCTGTGCCAGACTTGACCGCCTCCGCGAATGATTTCCAGAGCTCCGCATCACAACTTTCCAAATACTGCGTCACATCGAGATAACATGCGATCTGTGCGCTCTTCTTGGTAGAGGCGGATCCAAGACCGATTCTTCTACCCCCGACGGTCATGATAGCCTCCCAACTTCCGCCTTTGCGCAGCTGTTGAAAGGCTATGTCAGGCTTGCCAAAGTTGTATCGTCGGCAATAATAATCCATAAAATTGCGTGCTTGCTCATAGTGCACAACATCACCATTAGAAAGCGTAACTTTGGTTTCTTCGGCTTTTTTAGGCCGCAACTTAGCGATATTATCAAGCTGAATTGATTACATTAGAAAACTGTATCAACAGAATGTTAAGAACTTACCAGATCAAGCGTATGTAGCTGGTAAACAGCGGAAAGAGCTGCAAGCCGTTCCGATTCCTTTCTTGAGCTATGATCCCCTGTTCCAATGACCGGTGGTTCTAGATGCAACGTAACGGTGGTCCTAGACAAAAGGGTTTATACATCTGTGGTGAACGATGCATGAACTTAACCGACCGCCAAATTTGAACTGTCTCGCCAGTTATCTCGTCCAATATGTGCCCTTCGAGTGACTTGTATGTTGGCATTTTGTCACAGGCAACCTGGGCAACATTTCCCACACTGGATTTTGGAGTTGCTTCATGTATAGGCTTTACGCGAGAAGTGCGATATTGACGTTGAATGTACGTTTCGTCGTGCATGGGTCCCTCGAATGTCTTGCCCAACGACGTCGGCTTTGGGCCTCCTCGTCTTTTGTGGGGCCGAGACGACGCACCTGACAGAATGTGATGAGGGTGAGAGTTACGGAATCTCGAACGCGTAGATGCATGCGGAGCCATCGATGAGGTAAAGGGAGTGTCTATCGTGGAACTCTCGGAACCTCTAAGAGATTTGGCTCGTCTCGAATGTGAAAAGGAAGATGAAGTGGTGGGGGTATCAATACGAGGCACTTTAAGGGATTCAGACTTGAGCTGGGCGGCAGATTGCTGAGAAAAGGGTCGCTTGATTGATTGGGAAACGGGAGAGGAGATGATGCCTCTGGTGGGGTCAAATTGCATGAGGAGGCGATGCCTTTGCCGTAAGAAGAGAGCAAGTCTCATAAGGAATGGAAAACGGCAACAAGCCTGGAAATCATAGGATGAGACAGTGTCTATATTCATTTTTGAGATGATACCCTGCGCACCTAGACGAGCAGCCGACGACAATGCAATAAGAGATAGATAATTCAGAACACAGGTGATCCACTCTCAACCAAAAAAATTGGACAAATGTCGGATATTGCCGAAATTTATCATTAAACCCACGATTCACAAAAGTCATGTAAATATGTAGGTGAGTCAATACTTATCCTACCAGAGGTCATCGCCTCGCTTCGCTTCACTGCAATGCCTCAAGGTCCCTCAAGCCTTGCCATATCACAACGTCGAGTATTATTCTAGGAGTACGTCCAATCGCCTCTTAGACACTGAAAAAGGAAAGGTCCAAATCTGGTGCTGTAAATAATAACAAATAAAAAACGCGACTCAAGTAATGATCAAACTCTCCTCATCATTTCTTGCGAAGTTCAATCGCAAGCTGGCATATGCTTTTGTCAAAACGAGCTACCATGGGTCTTTTCTTTACTCTCTTTACCTAATGCTTCACGATATACACACCCAGTGTAGATACCTCAAAACCGCGACATGGCTCCGTCTTGCCAAGAGTCGCACCAAGTATTCCACACAGTCTAAAACGGAATCAAATAAAAGTTTCGAGGGTGAAAGCAGCCTATAACTTTTTGTTCACGCATTGTCCAGCCATTTCTTCGCAGCTTGGTCAATGCCCTCCAAATATTTGAGACGGATGGCCGCTGACTTCGCATTTTCCCATTGGGCTCTGCCAATCAGATCTTCCAGCTCCCGGACTGCTTCTTCAATTTCACCTGGGCAAAGACTCAGTCGGATCACTTGATAAAAACGTTATGAAGAACGAACTAGCATTCTTTTCGACCAGATTCTCCACCTGTGCCTTTTCCGTTGCCTCTGCTATGGTTTCTCTGGCCTCCATGATCTCAGACATAAATTGGATGTCGTCGATCTTGTCTGTCTCTAAAACCGGCAGGTGATGACGATCCAAGATGTATTCTGCTCGGGATAATGGCTTCGAAAGGCACTGATAGGCCTCGTTGATACGTGCCGAGAGAACTTGAGCAACTTCGTGTTTATTCTACGTAAGCATGGTCAGCCTTTGATATCCAAACGAAGGTAAGACATACTGCACCCTTGGAGGCCCAAGAGTCGGGATGACACAACGCCTGGGCACTGCGAAATCTTTCCTTCAGGGTAGGGAGATGGACGACAAAAGGGTTTGGCTCATCAGAAAGACCAAAGATTTCGTGGTACTTGGTATCTTGCGGTAGACTGGATATATGCCAACAATTTGGACATGCAGGAAGCGAAGAGGGGAGTGGCTTAGTGCACGAGGGACAGGTTCTCAGTGATGAGTGCGAGTGGAGGTAACGGACAGGACGCTGCCGCAAAATCTGGCGATAGATGGAGAGCATTGAAAAGTCACGTGTGCTCTTAGGTTGGGGAATGTGACGTTGTGACAGATATTATGTCTTCCGAGTCGTTGCTACCACCCCCCTGTACATCCAAGACTGACGATGGCGTTGCTGATGCTCGCAAGCGCTTGACCGCAAAGTCTCACCGCTTTATTTCCCTTCCTAACCTCAAGTCCAGGTCTCAGCCTAAGGCTTCGCCCTCTACGCATCATGTCACCGAGCCCCTTGACCCATCAAGTTCGATATCCCTCAACTCTACCTCTCTGGATATCTCCGACTCGTTCACTGACAAGTACAAATGGGCAGTCGTCTACGAAAATCAAAGGGGGTGAGCTAAATCCGTCGTCCCGGAATACCTATCTATTTATCTAACAATTCATCAGTATAACCTTGTTTTCTATTCCCTACTACTCACGACGCAGCTTGCTTCCTTTTGATCCACCCCCCTTCACCGTACCTAACGCGTCTCTTCGTCAAAACCGGCGAACATTTCATTGGACGACTACCCTTTACCTGATGGTACTTGGAGATGGGTTTCCAAGTGCTGGATGATTGACATGCGCTCTGACACCGGAGAAGTCCAGCATGACGGCTTTGAATACAATTGGGTGTTTCGTACCCATGAATGGAGCGCAGAAGTCGGTTCATTCAGTGCTGGTGGTTGGGTTCGCAGACGACGATGGATTAGACTCATGATGAGGCCAGCGAGAAATTATCCTCAGATTTCACATGGCCTCGGACCTGAGGACCAGAGTACGTCCAGCGTTTCAACCAGGACTTCTTGGTATCCCCAGTCAGTTGCATCGTCGTTTTCTCATCTCCTCAAAACCGATGTGCCGCACAATGCTCTGAATGTCGACGTGAGGTGGCCGAAGGGAGATGTTGAAGGCAACTGGCAGAAGTGTTGTTCCCTCATGAAACATTTAGGTCGAGATGGCCGAAAGCTCGAGTTGTGGAAGATGTGGCTGGCACCTCACTCTACGGACCATCCTTCTAGGCGGTTGCGTGAGATGAACAAGAACAAATTCCAGCACAGTGAAATGACAGAAGGAGACATCATAATATCAGACAAGGTTAACGTCTCTACTGTTTTTGCCGAGACTGCGAAAGAATTACAAGTCCCGTCAAAAGAATGTCTGATACCCATTCTGCGTTTACATGTAGGTTGCTGAGTTCTGTCATGTTTTGCTTTTATCGATCCTCTGTTCAAAGGGCAAGGAGCTTTTGCACACCTTCGTATACCCTGAATCTCGGGCCAAATTCATGGCTATGCTTGGAGAGGCAAGACTACTCCATGTATTGGAAATTGGGGATGGGTTGACTGCAAGTGGCATCGACTTCTGGAGTTATGTCGACGATGATGCATGAGTATTAGTATAGTTATTTTATTTATTTACCTAATTTATGTAACGTTTACGACGATTCTACTCACGTGTTTCGCGTTTCGTTCCACGTGGCGTCATGCTGATCAGGCAATATCACAAGCATGCAGTTGAGTATAAGTTTGGCTCCTACTCATATAGCACTTACATAGTGAATTACCATTCCATGAGTTCCAGGTCATGGATCCAAAGTCACCCAGTTCAAGCTTCTCTCAGAACATATGCTCTCTCTCTTTCCCTCTCTTTAGGACCTTCGCTCCTTCCTTTTCTCACTGCACTCCTCGCTGGCAGATCAACTCGCAAAACAGACTTCCAAGCTTTTATACGCGTTCTGCGCAGGGAATTGGGTCTTGATGGCTTTGCATTTGCCATGACCCTGTCGGTTGGCGGTGGGCTTGCCCTACGTGAACTTTGGAACGTCCATAACAGCGACTCTACACAGCCAGAAGCAATGCCGCAGTACAAAAAATCCTTCGCGAATCTCTCCCCTTCTCAAAAAACTTTTATTGCCAACCTAGTCTCATCTTCACTCGGAATCTTCCTACTACAGGCAGGAAGGCAACGTTCCTATCGTTTACGGCAAGAGTTGGTCTCTCCGGTAGTCACCCTGCCCTTCACACCACCGACGCCAACGTCGAAATCTACGATTCGAATTTCAAATACTCTGGATCTTACCCTTCTGCTACTGGTTCGCGCTGTGGACTCTTTACTTCAGACCTACATACGAAGGACCACATTAATCAAGGATGATAGCAGCGCATTCGTTGAAACCGAGGTGTCACAGAGAAAAAGCACCGAAGCAGCTACGATTTTGACGTCTCGTATAGACGCATTTGTTTTCTGGGCTTGTAGCGCAAGGTAACTTCTCATGCCATCTTGTCAAACTTCTCGTTGACCACTTAGTTAGAATAATGTGGTGTTTTTTCTACGAACCCGAACGGTGTGTGTGTCTACTGTATCTTTGTGTATAGCACTTTAACTCCGTGTAGACTTCCAAAATCATATGTAAAGTGGATAGCTACTTTGGCCAATCTGGACGGTCGAGTCGTCCAGGCTCTGCAGCTGATACGAGAAGGGAAGTGGTCGTATATCAGGGACTCAACGGCCAATTCTGCCGTCCTTACTGGACTATCTCAGGAACTCGGGTATAGCGCATCCTGGGGAGACCCTGCATTGCTTCCAGCCTATGGGGGTGCGGTGGCCGATGCTGTGTGGAAGGCTCTTGGCATCAAGAATCGTCGTGGAGTTGGTGGGATCCCCTGTGAGATCGTTCACGGATCCATTGGCTCAAGTCTCGGATTGGAAGGAAGTTGTATGGCCAATTCACTCATCCGTGGGGTTATGGCTCTCTCAAAGGCAATTGCTATATATTTACCTGTTCGTTCCTACTCTCCTGTCTCCTATCCAAGACAACTGAACTATATACAGACTCATCTAATCCCAATTCTTCTTAGTCGTCCTCACATTCTACTCAAGCCACGTCGAGCACTGACTACGCTGTTTGGAGCCGTACGAAGTGCAACCTTCTTGTCTACTTTTGTGAGCTTGTATTGGTTTGCGGTGTGTGCCACGCGCTCTCTCGTTCTGGCTCGGCTCTTTCCTTGGATTTCTCATGATTTCTGGGATGGTCCTCTTGGTTGCATCTTTGCTGGCAGCCTAATGTGTGGGAGTAGTATCTGGGTCGAAAGTGGTCGCAGGAGGGGAGAAATGGCGCTCTACGTACTCCCACGAGCGGTTCGTGCGTGCCTACCAGATGCTTTATTCAGAACACGCCATAGAATGGCGCGTTCAATTGAACGGTCAGATCGTTTTATTTGTGTTCCTCTTCAGGTAATCCTAATAGTCTCCACAGCCTTGCTTTCGTCCTATCATTCTCCACTCTAGTTACGGCAGCCATTCATCAACCCGATACTCTGCGTGGTCTATCCCGCTGGACGCTCTCATTCATTCTCAATGGATCCAGGACCGGTTTTTGGAGAAAACGTCGCAATGCTAGTGCACTAGATACCCTGCTTCCCTCATTGACTACAAACGACATAGATACCCCTTCATCAAACATACCCTGATCAGAGTAAAATCTCCCTGGGATTATCAGCCGCTCCAGAGATAGAATACATGATCATAGAAGGAACAGCTTCCTATGAGGGTGTTTTGTGAGTGCGACGGATCAAAAGACCAATCTGCACCATATGCCATGGACTTGTGCTCTGTGAAGTGTTTCACAACATGGCCTTGAGTATTTAAATCGTCGAAATTGAAGTGAATAATCTTCACGCCGTCGTGCATGCATGCTACAAGCAAATCTTCCTTCCGATTCCAAGAGGGATGCCACTTGACGCGCCATGCACCTCCACCAACGTCCACTTGCGTCATAGGAGTCAGGGGCTTACGGGTGTCGAACAATCGAACCGTATTGTCGTAGCTTTTTAGGTTATTGCCAGTTCATGTGATTTATATGATTATCTCACCTTCCAACTGCGATAAGGTTCTCAAGGTGAGGATGGCTTTGAATCGAGGTGATACCTGCATCAAAACTGTGAAAACACATCAAAAGTTGAGTATCCAATAATCCCATGATTATGAGCATACCGTTTATTGGTGAAGATAGATTGTGAAAAGCCTTGACGAATATCCCAAGCCCGCAATTTAAGATCATCACCTCCTAGAAATGCATCTGAATGTGTAGTCCAGGACGACAGGAACGCAAACTATCGCATACCCGAGTAGATGATGTTTGTATTCCAGTAATCCCACGCGGTAATCCAAGGCTCGAAGTCATGTGCATGCCATGAATTGATCAGCGAAAGCCCGTATTCAGAAGAGGAGAGCAAGCAAAGTGATCCGTTGGACAGAGAAACGACAAGAGAATTTGAAGCGCTGAGATGACACATGTGAATAAGGAAGGAAGCCTTCAGGCAGCCCGAGCCCTACATTCCTCCAGTTCTACGATTTGACCAATCCAAGGACAAGCACAGGGTGTCTGTTGAGGCGCAGCGAACACTATCAACTTGCTTGAGCCGTTTCTAAAATCAGGTTTAATTGAAGCGATTGGGGCTAGTCCAAAGTGATATTAGTACTTCACCGGCTTGCAGTTCGTGGAGAGTGATGCTGCCTTCTGAGTCTGCTATGCCGAGCAACGGACTCAAAGATGCCGACCTATGAGACCTTGATTTTGATGTTAAGATCTATCTTCCATTGCATTGATGAAGCATGTACCACTTCATGTCCAAGACGGCAGGCAAATCAATGGATTGGACGTGCTTGCTAACGTACAGGATTGGTGCTATATAGAAATTAGAGAGATGACACCTCTTACAACCCGCGTGTCGATGAATGGTCGACTTGTAGAACCAGACATTGGCCACGTCTCTTTTGTGAAGAGGAGGGGGTCGAGTTTGTTGCACTGGTGCTTGATTTTTCTAATTGATAGGTTCCGCAGACGAGTATGTCGAAAGCATTCGGATGAGGACAGAACTCAACGGCATCCGCAGGGAAATTTGTATCGAGACTCATGCCAAAGGAAAAGCCGGGTCAAGGAGTTATGCATTACGTAAATAAACTGACCACTCAGATCTGCCAGTGAGAAGTCGACGTGCCCCCCATGGATATTGTGCAAGGCCTTGATCCTTTCAAACTTGTTCTTGCAGAGACGGTCATTCTCTCTTCACCCTGAGTCGTCTCAATTCACTGATCACATACATAAATCAATTTAGGTCTTGTCTTTCGCCGTCAGTCCTTTCGTCGCCCCGCCTTATAACTTGGCTATCTTCCTGTTCGGCACATATGCACAGGATAATACAGAAACAGTTCAGTCCTTGCGAATTGTAAGTTATCCGCCCATCGTTATCTTGAAAGCGGCCCATTTTCATCTTTAGTTCACTGGTCTTGTCGGAGCGTCAGCTGTCCTTGACATAGTGTGGATGTCCATAAATGAACAAAACGGATTCATCAAGTTTCTGTGCATATTGATATTACTGCTCAAGGCAATTCTTCATTGTAGAATCCCCTGGTCTCGAACTCATTCTTTTCCACATAGATACCAACCTTCCTTACTTTTGGCCTTGCCCTACGTCAACGCGGAGCAGCCTTCAGTGGACTTGGAGGACAAGATCTCAACGGCCCTACCGGTATGATTCAACGTTCGAAAGAAACTGCATTTATTCGATTAATTGAAACAGTCTGGTCAATGCCAGGGGGATTCACGTCCGGCACTAGGGAAGGTTATCAAACAGTCGATGAGGAACGCCCATCTAATACCTCAAGACCTCCGGCGCCTCCTCCATCTACCGCTCCGCCACCACCTGGGGCGTACCAAGTGGCTTGATACCTATTGACCAAATCTCGTCTGCTGTCCATCACCTCCTATTCGTCTTTGTTATGGCACACAATTACTACATACTCAAAATTCTGGCGTTTGATAGATAAAGTCCGGGTGAAATTCACTTTCGTCACTCTGATCACTTCGGGTTGACAATAGATCATCTACATCCGAATCGACGTTCTGGCTCAAGTCCTCGATAATCTCCTTGACGACTTCCAGCAAGTTCTTCTTGTTCTGTGCCCGCTTTCTGGAGTACATCCACGGGCAATCAAGTGATTCGCACAGTATCGGCTCGAATGTCAAGGAACTGCAGCATGTTGCACAGATTTGATGGGCGGCTTTGATACGTTGCTCATTAGTCTGGATGCGAGTACCTAGAGTTGCAATAGTTTCTTGGGGAGAGACGAAATAGCACTCGTCACATAAACCTGACAAAACGTTAAGTGGACTTTCATCCGTCTAAAGAGCATTCAGAGACCTTGCGAAGCTGGGTCTCCACAGACCAAACATTGAGAATTGTAGAAGTGTTCTTCGAAATTCAGGTGATCATCAGCCTCGACCACCATCTTAGTCTTGATGGGCGAGGACATTAAGTTGAGGTGACGTGGTTTGGGCATTTCATCAAACCATGCTCTGACATCTGCTCCAACCAAGTTGAATATTCGTTCCAGAGGTGGTATAAGAACTCGGGTAATGTAATACACAGCATCTAGCTGCATTCGGCTGAAAAATGGTAAGACAACACATAGGCCAGAAGTTTCGAAATACCTGTCATTTAGCATTGCCAGCGGATCCATAGCTCTATCAACCAGCCTGGCACCAGGTGGGCCTTGAACAATCACATACGGCACGCGTTCCCCGTATTGCGGTTCGTTCGTGGGATCTTCTAACATACGTTTAGCTGCAACCACAACTCCAGGCGGCGGGGGACCTTTATCACTGGAGCTCAAAGTCAGTAGGGAAAGGGAACGAATATTGTCGTGATTACCTATAGGTCCCCAATCTGACTTCCTTAGCAAAAACGAAGTCCTGGACTGAGGCCTTCTTTTCTAACAATTTTGACCAAGACCTGATACAATACTCCTTGATCGCACTGAGGTCCTGTGACCGAAAAAGCATTCTGTCGAAATTGTTTCAGCGGAGAATAGAGGGATCGTAGTTGACATTACTTAAGGCACACTTCAACCATTTTTTGCTGCGCCGGAACGCCATCTCGGCGAACAGTTTCGATACCCTTGGCGTCAAAGACCGGATCCCTGTCGTCAACGTTTTCGTATTTGAAGCCAACATATCGCTTTTTGGCCATGAGCACACATGGGAGGAAGACCTTTCTGATTGATTAGCATGAGGATGAATGAATACCGGATTTTATTATACTTTCTCAAATTTCAGCTTCACGGGTGCAGGATTCGAAGCGGTGATTGTATCTGCTATGTCTTGCCCTATCCGAAAAGCCTGCTCTTTGGTTCTACCGCGTAGATGTCTTTCCAGAAAGATGAACAGAGGAGATTTGAAGGCCAATCGAATCAAACGCACATGAAAACACTATCCGTGTCACCATATACCACCTGTTCATGCAACTGCACTAAGTGGTGCGACTACTGCATGGCTGACAACATACCTCTGCTCCCCATTTTTTGGTAGAGTGTATGAGCATTATAGCCTATAGTCTCACATATGAGGAGCAAGAACTTGTCCGGCATTTAATGAGATATACCTTTTCCAATGTTTCTCGCCCGCTCTGCACTATACTGTCAGCGATCTCGACAGCAGGCATGCGGCCAGAAAACGTAGCACTGGTATATCCATACGTGACGTTGGCAATGTATTTAAGACCGAGTTGCCGCGCATCCAATACCCGTCGCAGCATCTGTATCTGGATCAACATTAGTATCAGGCACATCAGAAGTGCTTGCACCTTGTCGTTCTTCACGCTCTTCATCGCTTGTTTGACCATAATTCTAGTACCAAGGAGCTCGATCAGCATTCGGCCCAGAAGGCCTTTCCGAACGTCGGGTTTCACGTAGATCATGCCATTGGGGGAAACTGAGAAAAGAACTATTTCGAGTTTTGTCAAGAATCCTCGAAGGAGACGAACGCACCCTGGATATGGTCTGAGAGTGACGCCAAAAGCCCTGGAGGAAGATCAAGGTCGACGACACCTAATTTGTTACGCCCTTGAAAGTCTTTGACGCGTCCGAGACATGTCGAATAACAGTAGTTATACGCAATCATGATCGAAGGATAGAGAGACTGAAAGTCAAGCACCACAAGGGGACTCGAGTAAAACGACGAGGCAGGTTCCATGATGAGTGGCATGCACTCTGCAGCATTTTGTCTCCCAACCTAATATGTCTTCAATGAAAGAGAAGAGAAGGCATAGAGACAACTTACGTCTTGTCTGCTTGGGGAAAGTAACACGAAGCTCTCAGGCTTGGCGATTCGAAACATAAACGACTCCACTTTAAACTGAGAGCCTCGACTGATCACAGAAAAGAAGTCCACACCGAAGACACGGGCGAATTCCCTGTTGAATCTTGTAGGCTGGAGTAAGAGGTCATTGAAAAGTCACTCTTACGCAGTCTTTGTTATTAATTCAGTAGTGTTGAGGATTTCTAGGAGTGCAGATGTTCGTTCCAGAAAATAGCGCAGTAGGTTTGTTTGATGGAAGGAAATCTTGCTATTGTACCATGCGGACAGAGTGGCGTTCGAATAACACGGGACCCTTGGGTATTTATTTTTAGGAAGCTTGGACTATGGCGTTCGCACGAACCTTACCTTTTTTGAAGCAAATTAAAGACGATATTTTCAAAGGAATAGCTTGTCAAGCTATACTCGGAGCGCATGAGTCTCCACAGGTTCAAGACATGCCTACCAGCGACTTTAAATGTGGAAGTATGGCGTAATTCCCACTGATCAGAACGTGTAGTGTACAGGGGAGGTGCTCTAGAAACTAGATCGCAGAGATCAAATCCTGACAGACAGATCAATATGCAAGGATCCACAGAAACAGAAGCAGAAAAACAGACCATGATGTTGGGATCTAGCATTAAGGTACCCCCATGAACCCTTCTGAATGTCCCATCCGGTAACGATATCGGGATCAAGAGCCCCAGCGATATCGACCACTCTGTTGATGAGGTCAATCTCACTATCTACCAGTTCGATGATTCCTTCACGGGAATTTACTCGATTAGGTTGAGTTCGAATGAGAATCGTTACTCTATAAGGAGAGGCCCCCTCGGAGATTTGATGTACAAGGAAGAGGGCGGCGATTGGATTAATCTCTGCATTGGGTGTTTTACCTTCGCTTGTAGGAACTACAATTTATCACTTTTAACATTCACCTGGAGGAAGAATTGACTCACCGAAAACTTCCAGCGCCAAAATGCTCATCGTCTGACGTCCACGGGTAAAGTTTCCTCCGAGTGGCCTTGGTGTGTCTTTAAGTCCATAGATGTTTGGTGGCGTCGTCCCTTGAATCTATGTAGAAACGCATAAGTGATAGTGACGCACTAGAGAATCAATCTCTACCTGAGATCTTATCTTTAAGTATTTGCTACGAGTAGCGCTTTCGTCTGTCACGAGCCACCTCCGTATTTCCTGATTGCTGGGAGGTGAACTTGAAAACTCCCACCCACCAATACCGTGGAATGATAGATGTAACGCATCGAATGCACTGCCATCACCATCGTCATCCCATGTATCAAGATACGTGATACCGTGTCCCCCTTTGAGGTGGTATACCAGGCCTGCGTACTCTTTTGGTCGTTCTGGTATATCAGGCGAAGAGGAATAATACGGAGGCCGGTAAATCTTTGCTTGAAGGCCATGGTCATCCATGGTATTACGAAGTGTAAAGATAGAGGGAGGTGATAATGAATATTCGTAGCGGTTCATAGTTCTTGATCCCATGATTCGAAAGGTATATGATTCCTTGAAAAGCTTTATCGTCATGGCGTTAGGGCGGTGACTGGAGCCTAAGGAATGTGGTGGGGACGAAAGATATGGATATGCGCCAAGAGGTCGCAGGCTTTCCTCGTTCTGTGCTAAAACATGGGACTTGCATGGTTTGATGGTTATGTTATCCACGGATTCGTCAGGTAGGGATGTAGATTGTGAAAAAGATCTGAAACAGCTGTCAAAATTTGAGTCAGTTTGCTTGTTGACGTGAATCACTGGACGTGAATTAAGTGCTTCAACATTCAGTTCTAGGTCTGACCGAACGTGGACGTTGGAGATCGCCATAGGCGCAGAGTCATCATTGCACCCCGAAGGCCACAGTGAGCTGGCAGTCTGGTTACCTCTTCCAGACAAATCAGCTTGGAGTACAATGTGGATTAGAGATGTCGTCATACCGCGTCGCAGTCTGGTTACCTCTTCCAGACAAATCAGCTTGGAGTACAATGTGGATTAGAGATGTCGTCATACCGCGTCGGCGTAGTGGGAGAAGCCACGTCAGATTTTGTATAAGGCCGTTCAGGGGGACTAGAGAGACGTTCAGAAAAAACTACGCGTGTTAAAAGCTCAATACCTGCCTAGATAATCGGAATCCATCGGTCGATGAGCTGTGCTCCGGAACTTCGAATGGATCCGAAAGACTAGCACATTATCAGCATCCATGTTTCAAAGTACACAAAAAACTTACACGAAGGTATCTGAAACTTCACATTCCTCATCCTCGAGATAATCCTCTGTTGGCTCATCTTCATTCTCTTCCACGTCAAGATTTGTTTCCTCTTCGTCAGGCTCTTCCCAGTCTACTACTTTTTCGGGGTCCATCAGCTGGGTAAGCTCTTGACTAACTTTCGAAGCATCGATATCAACGGTCTCAATGTCCTCAGAGTCGGTCAATTCGTCTGTAGCATCCCATTCCAAACGAACACTATTGTTTGTTACGGAAAGAGTGTCACCGTCGTTCGTCTTGATCACGCTCGATTCTCGGTGCTGTTGATTCAGAGGCTTCCACACTTTCCACTTCTCCTCCCAGAGTGCTTCGATGCTTTCAAACGTGGTCATCACCCAATTTTCCCACTCATCGGTGATAGATTGTCGGAAGGGCTCCGCTTGCCTATCCGCCTCTATTTTCTCTCGGATTTGATCCCAATATTCCATTTCTGCGACCCAATCGCACCTAGGGTCTCTCGCTGAATCGCTCGGATCGACGGGCATTGACAGTGTGGGTTCGAGGCCAAGAGCCATTCGCCTTTTTCGTTCGTCTTCCCAAAGCTCACGAACACTCAGAACAAGGGGTTCCGCAGGCAGAGGATCAGCGGGTATCCGAAGTTGATGGTGTATGTTTCGAGCGGGGATGGTCGTTCTATTGAGAATCCCGGAAGCGATAGCATCGACTTCGAGGGGCATACGAGTTTGACGCAGGTATGGTGATGAATTGAAATACTGTTGATTGTACTCCACGCCAGAAAAATCTCCCGCCAGCGTGCTTTGTATGTCGCGTTGTAGGACATTGTCAACGTCGATCCAGCCACAGCCATAAAGGCCGAAGTCACACATAAATTGCAAGACAAAAGAGAGATGGCTTTCAAAAACAAGAAACTTGGTACCCAACACAACCCCTGATTGGAGAATGGCGACCGCTCGACGGATATGACTGGGATCAATGATGCAGACTTTGAGAAATGGACTATAGGAGGCATGAAAACCGTAGAAGTGAACGCCCTTGACAAGCAGAACAGCGCGAATGTACTGTGCATTAGGTGACAAAGGATCACGCTTGAGAGACAAAGCAATGGCGTGGTTTAATGATTTTGTTAATTTATAAATATAATGCTCCACTATGGACAAGGTCAACAACGATGGGAGACATAGTCGCAGATCGGCGCACCATAATTGGCAGTCAATTTGCCGTGGTACTCTATAAAAAAGTAGGGATAGACTTGGTGAATATAGAGGCAAGTCTTTACTCCAACGGAGGAGGAACCGAAGATTCTGATGACAGGAGCGTGTGGGAGAGAAGAGTTGTCCAGAGATCCGGATGGAATAAGAGAGTGGTCTATCTGTGTGATTTGCACGCGAAGAACAGATAGATAATGGGAAGAAGAAACAGACATTACATTACTTATTCAAGTTGAACGTAGCCTGATGATGCTATGTTCCGATGTATGGATTTCTGGTAGGGCCCCTCGTCACGGTGGTCGTGTGCAGTCCGTGGCACATCCAGATCACATCACGTGTCGTCACAGCACTGCTTGTGACTACAATAGTCTACAATAGTGCGGCAGACCAGTGACTACAGGAAGTAAGTACTGAGTTCTGCTTGTTCATGGCTGGCACGAGGAGCGGTCGGCGACGAGTGGGCATGGCCTAAATTTTTCTGGATAGAAGTTTTCATAAAAGGAGAGTAGCGGGCTTTGCGACCACCAGGGCGCCCTACTACATACCAGGTTCATGTTTCATGATGATGTTAGCTTTGAATATCAAGTGAATGAATGTCGTCATGAGTACTAACTTCCAAGTTGAAGTCATATTGAAGTACTGAGAATGGAAAGTACAACTGTTCTCCACTCAGTCTGGTTAGAGCTTTGCAGTTAGCACCTGTTGCCCAACCCACGTCTTTCCTGGTTCCAACTTCACAAACCCTCTAACAAATCCTGGCTCAACACACACATACCTCTCCCTGGAAACTGTCAAAAAACGAAAAAAGTGATAGTGACAGCGGATATGAAACTTACCATCCTCCGTCCTCCATGTCACTCATCTTACGGCCTTCATCTTGTGGATTCCACACAACTACATCCTTCAAATTTGTGGACTTGATAGCCATTCCACCCCCTGGCCAAGTCACTTCATAATTCTGGGAAGCGTCCTCGTACACTGAATCGGTGAACTTCTTGACATCAACTCCTACTCTATGCTCAATCTTGGGTGTCGCCTTCCCCTCTTCTGTAATTTCGGTTTTGTCATAATACAATAAATCTTGGAGAGGCGTCACAAGGACTTTGTTGGCTGGTGCCTGTATATAGGTGTGGAGCAAAGCTTGAAATTCCAAAGTATCTGATTTCGAGGGGTTAGTCACGTGGAGATCGGTACTGAGTTGGTGTTCTGAGAGGGTGACGACATATGCAAGGTGAAAGGGTTGGCCGTATAGTCTGTGTATTTTTTCCGTTGGCTCAAGCGCTGCGTTGTCTCAAATCAGGCCTAACCAAAGGATACCTTCATGAAATCACAAACTGAGCCTGATGGATACACCCGCTTCATTGTCCATTATTACTTGGTTCCAGTTCCATTTCTCACTTCGAGCGAAGCCATGTTGATTGAGCTTTACGTGTTCCGGGAGGGTAGGGGTACCGAAGCAAGGAAAGACGACAGGAATGCCACCACGGACTGGTTTAGAGCCATCCAAGGCTGCTTTCGACGACAGAAAGAGCCTCTCGATCGTTGCAGAACTTTGGAAGCTCCCAGATTTCCAAGATGTGATTGTGGCACCGTAAAATAGGATCTCAACAGTGGAACCCTAGCAGGGGACATCATTGTTGGGTTGGACAAGCAGATCACGATCAGTGAGTGTACCTTGGGGTGGTGAAGAATAACTTTATCCTGTAACACCTCGACGGGCATGGTAGCACCTAGTAGTACAAAATCGCCCTAAGTCGATAGAGGTCAATGGTCACTAAGTGTGATACCCTTATAAGTTGATTATGCAAACAATCATCGATATCACAATCATCCACGTGACGGAACCATACTTAACCATTTAACCATTTCCTCTGGATCTCTCGCCGTCGTGTCTTCCGTGTCTCTAGCACTTTCGAACAATTTCCCCTAAACTCTCCTTCGCTATGGATCCAGGATTTTCACCTGAAGATGTTTGTCCTTCTTGAAGATCGTTTTTATTTCGACTGACCAAATCTCAATCGTCGTTAGATTGCACCGATCGCCATCCTCATGGATGAACTCCGGTCTGAAGACGTTCAACTCCGCCTGAATGCGATTCACAGCATCCCCACTATAGCGCTAGCTCTTGGCCCAGATCGTGCGCGTGATGAACTCGTTCCCTTTCTCCAGGACTCTGTCGACGACGAAGATGAGGTTTTGCTGGCATTGGCAGAGGAACTAGGCAGGAATTTCGAGGACTATATCGGAGGAAAGGAATATGCTCACGTTCTATTGGGACCACTTGAGAACCTTTCATCGGTGGAAGAGACGTTGGTACGAGATAAGGTATGTTCATCCTCATCTTAGGTCTATCACCCAACCGTTGTTTTTGCATAAAGGCAGCAGAATCTATAACAAGGATCGCAGCCGTTCTTTCTCAAGCCCAACTTGAAGAGTTCTACATTCCATTGGTTAAGCGGCTATCATTAGGGGAATGGTTTACTTCTCGAACGTCATCTGCAGCCCTTTATTCTGCAGTTTATGCAAAAGTTTCCCCTGGAATTCAGGATGATTTGCGAAAGGGTTTCACAGCGCTCGGTGCAGATGATACACCTATGGTCAGGCGGGCTGCAGCGAAATGGCTTGGTGTACGTTTTTGTAGTTCTGACGCGGCGTCATGACTCAGATTCTCATTACAGCCGCTCTTGGCCCACTTTTCCCAAAATCATCTCCTTTCGGATGGGCTTCCTATCTACCGGAGGCTTCAGTCCGATGATCAGGATTCTGTCAGGCTTTTGACTATTGAAGACCTTATTGTCCTTGCTCAGCGCATGTCCCCGATTGAAGTCAAGGAGCAGCTTCTTAAACAAATCAGAAACAGTATCGGGGACAAAAGCTGGCGTGTAAGATATATGGCTGCGAGTCATTTCAATGAGGTAAGTGTGGCTGACATTGATGCATCTAGCCATTCACAGAATTCCATTTTACATAGCTTGCCGAAGCTGTTGGGGCTGAACTTGTTCGGGAGGAGTTGATTGGACAGTACGTTCAGTTACTGAAGGATAATGAAGCGGAAGTCCGAACTGCTGCCGCAGGTCAAATTCCTGGTTGGTTTGGAAACTTCTTAAATTTTCAAAATATCTTTTGACATTTTCAAAAAGGTTTCTCTAAGCTACTTGACAAGGAAGTTATCCTGGCCAGGATAGTTCCATGTGTTCGCGACTTATCTCAAGACTCGTCACAACACGTCCGTGCGGCACTTGCGAATCAAATTAGTGGGCTCGCGCCTCTTCTTGGCAGCGAATCAACTATCGAGCACCTCCTGCCCCTTTTCTTGCACCTCTTGAAGGATGAATTCCCTGAAGTGAGGCTAAATATTATCAGCAAACTTGAAACAGTCAACACTGGTATGATTATCGTTTCTATGATGACTTCATTTGACACCTACATTAGTTATTGGAATTGAGCTTCTGTCTGACAGTCTCCTACCTGCTATCGTAGAACTGGCTGAAGACAAGAGTTGGCGTGTTCGGCAGGCCATCATCGAATATATACCTCTTCTGGCCAATCAGTTGGGGAAGCCCTTCTTCGACGAGCAGCTGGGAAATCTTTGCATGTCTTGGCTCGGAGATACTGTCTACAGTATACGCGAGGCCGCAACCGTCAATTTGAAGAAATTGACGGAAGTCTTTGGCGTTGAATGGGCAAAAGTCGCGATTGTACCCAAGGTTATGGGAATGGGACAACATCCCAATTATCTTTTTAGAATGACTACTGTCCAGGCAATCACCGTATGTTGAATTTCATCGAGTCCCAATTTTCGATACTCAAGACTGAAACAGACAATAACACCATCCCTGAACTTGGACATCGTCCGCGCCGATATTATCGGTCCTTTATTACTGCTTGCGAATGACCCTATCCCCAATATCCGTTTCAACGTGGCGAAATCGCTTGAAGTTTTGGCCGTGACCTTCAACTCTACGAAAGAAGGTCGTGATTTGATAGAACAGCAAGTGATACCTGCTCTTGATCAACAAAAAAACGATCAAGACGCCGATGTTCGTTATTTTGCCGCCCGTGCGCTTCACAAGGCACATATATAATGTCAGTTCGTCTTAATTACCTCAATTCGAATATTCAATATCTTCTACAGACTAGACGTTATTCTGCTCTTGGCTGACTACGAGCTCTTTGATGTCTTTCTTTCGCACTTTGAATGAAGCTTTTCTTCTTTTGAACAACAGGTGAAATCAAGGACAATCAACACCTTTCTTCCCTTGGCATTGGCATTGGCAACACTCAAATGAGATATCGCATATTTGTTTTGACGTTGTCATGACCCTCTTACTTTGTCTTGGCCACAAGTAATCACTGGAAATCACTCTTCAATGACAAAGAAAGCTAGTATGTCGCTGTGTACAGAAAGGATGTATGAGCCCGTTTATAGTTGTGTAGGCCGGTACCGTTCCCTCTATATGAGACAAGTACGCTTGCTCATTATAACGGCTGGTCACGAGTCTGATAGTTGTGCACGGTGAATTTTTCTGCGTTAGCCCAACCTGGACTACATAGAACAAGTTCTCAGAATGAGTATCCATTTACATACTATTGGGAGCCACGATGTTCTTTTTTTTGAAAGACATATTCTACCTTGGGGAGCTACCACTCATCTCCATAATGGCGTTTGTCACTGTTTGATCGTTTATTTAAAATTTGACCACAAATCGACCTTCTGTTCTTGGTTTCATATCTAAACGACTTCACATTCTCTCCTGTCAGCTCCTCTATGATTACCTTGAAAGAAGACTGGCATCGATTACTCACGTCATAGCTACTTTCATCGTTCTCAATGGTTCTACTACCCATTAGCTACGGCCCCACCAGGCATCACCGGGGTCAAGAACAAGGCTGCTGCGTCCCTCGCTTTCCTCAGTCTATTGGCGGACCTCCCCAATGCCAAAGAATTGGCATTGTAACATCACTGTTTGAATTTGAACGTGGAGCAGCACTGACAATCCCCTCTCGGTCACCAAAGCAGGTCGAACGGCAGATCTGATCGAAGATGATTCGTTGAATCCCGATTCGCAAGCCCTCTGACTCTTCTGAAGTCTAATATTGAACGTTGAACAGCGTTCAGTTGGACTTCTAGTAATTCCTACGAGGACCGTAACCACAATGTGCTCCATGATGTAAATATCAAGTATGTTTCTTGGAGTCAGACAAAGTGATTACGCTATTTTCGACAGCCAATCAGGGTGCTTCTTCAAATAAGGTTCATGGAAAGTCGCATATAAAAACGGAACCGCATGAGTTGGGTGGCGTCCCTTTCAACCTTACGCTACCATCTCGACGTGTCTCGCGTTGCTAATTTACTTCTACTTCTCAGCGCTAGCCGCTTAATCGTTTCTATCTCTAGCTCTACGATGCCCTCTATGACTCGCATGATTCTCATCGCGTTGCATGCGGCTGCAATCACCATTCTGACTCAAACAGCATTGCAGGCAGTGGCGGCCCCGCTACCGCTCCCGACGACTGTCTATATGCGCCCTATATTGTCTCCTCGAACCGTCAGCCGGCCATTTTCCCGAAGCATGAGAATTATCCGCAACGTGACGTCGTCCTCCGTGCCCACAAGTCCTCATCTAGCCTTCGCTCGCGCAATATCTGAGTCCGAAACCGAGACAATCAAACCCGTTTCAACTAGCGCCCAGAACACGACTGCCGATCATTACGCTCAGCTCATGAATCTCCACCAGGCGACAAGGCGGAACTCTAGGAATCTAAGTACATCTGTCTACTCCTCTTTTGTGATTGTTAGATCCTCATTATGCATCGTCGTAGGGAAGCTCGCCGCCCAGTCTGCATCTTCCAAAGCGAAAGATCCCGACTTTCAACGAAAATGTGAAGCACAGCTGAATGATTTCCACTCTAACATCCTCGTACAGCAGGCTGCGTTCTCAGCGATCGTCCATGAAAAACACGAAGCTATCAGCGGCCGTTCCAACTATCATGAAGGCCGCCCTCTGGAGGAGCTTATGAAGGGCCTGATCACGACTAACAAGAAGACGCTCAAATATTGTTACGACATCGTAGCGAATATTCCAGGTCTCGGCCCCCTTCTTGGTCCGAGTAAGTTGCTACTTATGCTTTATGCTTTACACTTTGACTATAAGCCTGCAGTCGTGTACGACCTGAAATGTTTAGTGGACGTTATCCTTAATTACTCTGAGGATATTGTCGACGGAATCCTGAACCTGGTTGGACTCTGAACTACCATCCTGTCCTTCGCGACATTCTTTATACCCGCATACACTGTCTACTTCTAACCACATAAACCTGGATACATCTACTTCTAACCACATGGACAGTACCTAACCCTGTTTTCGTTCATTGTTTTGCCGACAGTCCTACTATGATACCACTCTCTGCAGTTCTATAGTATAATAAATATACTACTTATACCACTGTTCGTATTCAAGAAAATTCGATAATGGATTGACAGTTACCACTTAAGTGATTTACTAGTGTGGAAGCCTCAACGTTTCAACGCAAGTTCGTGCTCTGAATGTCAAAGGACAATAATTAAAGTAATACAACTTCGCTCTACTTCCATCCTCTGGTGACAAGATATGATACGGAGAAAGAAGACCCGGTACAACCGAATTTTCCTTTTGAAAACGTAAAATACGTAACGATATATCGACATGATCTTCATACTTCATAGCTAGAAAAATTGATCAAATCGAAGAACACATATCAGCGAAGCGTTTTTGGGGTAGCGTAGATGTTCATGGTTCAGGAAGGGAAGAGAAAAACATCATGAGAGGACTTACTATCCAGCATCAATTGGGTTGGAAGTTGACATAGAGATGCGTTACGTTGAGATATTGTCTTCCGCGGTGTCTTTGGCTGTTCTTTCGGCGCCTTATACTTACGGCCATGTAAGTACGACGTTCGCGTTTGAACATCTAACGGCAGAAATTTCCCTAAAGCACAAGCTCCTCGAAGTTCGAGTCCCTTCGAGAGCACTTATAAACGACAGTCTAAGATCAGAGCAAGGAAATCGAAGAGAATAATCGTATGAAGACCGATAAGATTGTTATGCATCCAATCCCAGATTGATGAAGTGTAAGGACTTACAGCTGAATAAACAGCATCAGTGGACAAGACACACCAAGCATATCCGACAGAGAAAGTACAGCTAGCTACCAGATCAGTTGCGGCGCGCTATACGTTGTAGCTACCAGAGTAAGATATAAGATTCAGGTGTTAATAAGTATGACTCGGAAAGACTCTTGTCGCTTTGAGAATTGAAACCAAGAGATTGTCGAAGTAGCAAAAATGTCGACACTAAGACCAGAACATCACTTTGGTACGAAGTTTTATGACTCTCGGTCTACTGGAAGTGAAGCCGAGAGAAAGGTCGGGACTGTCACGATCATTGTAAGATCGGAATTGGCAAATCACACTTCAAAACTTCATCTAGGTATGGCACAGTCGGAAGACATGACTTATTACTGACACGAGAGATGATTTAAATAAACAATCAGCACTCAGTACTCAGTACTCAGTGACAATGGCCTCGCCGAGTTCATGACGCGCCTCAGAAGTCTGAGTTTGACAATGAGAATGGTCACGAGATCACCTGTTGACGGAGATTGCCGGTGGGACTGTGCAGTTCAACGCAGCCACCCAAAGGTTACACTTGGAAATCTACCGGCATCGGGCTCGACGACCTCAAGACCGCCCCGTGAACATGGTTTGTTTCTTTCATTTTCGTAATATGATAACATTTTCACGACTTTTAGGCCGATTCAGCCCCAATCACTTTGCGGACTCGCAAATTTATCACCAACCGACTCTTAGCTCGCCGTCAATTCGTTCTTGACGTTCTCCACCCATCTCGTCCCAATGTTTCCAAGGCCGAGCTTTCTGAGAAGCTTGCCGCCCTTTACAAGACCCAGAAGGAACGTGTCGTTACTTTCGGCTTCCGGACGCATTTTGGTGGCGGAAGGAGCACCGGCTTCGCCTTGATTTACGACGACGAGGCGTCACAAAAGAAGTTTGAGCCCAAGTATAGGCTCGTTCGCGTACGCATCTCCTTTCCCTATATTTTCTCAAGCTGTCTTACACTTCAAAAAGTCCGGTTTGGTTACCAAGGTCGATAAGCCGTCGCGCAAACTGCGGAAAGAACGCAAGAATCGTGCGAAGAAGGTGAACTATCTCGATTTATATACTTGCTCATCGTTATTCAACTTATCTTCCCAGTTCCGTGGCACGAAAAAGAGCAAGGCTGCCGAACCCCCAAAGAAGGGCAAATAGTGGTCTTGCGTTGGTCCATATCTTACTCATTTTGCTACTATGAAAACCCCTCGCACCACGCTCTATGTATCTATGAGATATGAGATATGATGGAGAGCGTAAAATACGACTTGGTATTCTCAAACCCTGGCCATCTGGAGCGTATTCCATAACGTTCTAGTAGCATTTTTTTGCTTGCTCAAGATTGTTAGTTGATTACCGTGAAGCCTGTGTTTCCCCAAACCGGCTGCTACTTTCAAGGCCAAGGGTTAAAGTGATGTCTGTCTCTGTCTTCAAGATTTTCTGGTGAATGATAAAACAAGACGATGAAATGGTACAAGGTACGTAAAGGTCGCCCGATCTTGGGAACATCTGAGAGAGAGGGGGGGAAACCATATTTTGTGTGTAACACTTTCCATCAGGACGAGACAATCAATGTATGCACAGCAAAGCTACCTTCAACTTTTTGATAACTTGACAATTTATCAAGTTCCATTAAGTGAGGTATATACATGGGTATCATACGAAGTGTGAATCGACTCTGAAACTTAAGCAACACCATTCAGAAGCCGGATTTTCTATGAATTATGTCTGGGTCCTCCTGGTACTCCTCGGCAGAGACCCACATCTAAAGCAGCCAGGTCAGCAATTCTAAATTAGTGTCAAAGATCAGTAAACACTACCTTCTTGAAAGTACTCAAACCTGCTAAAATCGAACCACCAATCCAGGTTGAATATTTGCGTTCTGGGGGGGCGTATATCTTGATTTTGATATCCTTCAAGGCAAGTTTCTTAACTTCGTTCAATAATCGGTCACCGAAGCCTTGATAGGAAAGGGGATCAGCACATCCATCTCCACCGAAAGAGAGGGTCGCGACTGACCTCGACACAGGGTGCTGCCGCCACTGAGAACAATGTTTGAGAATAGACTCTTTCGAAGGTCCAAGTCAACTCTGTTGATCGAATCAACGACAACCTGGTGCACTCCAGCATACTCTTGACCGATCAATTCGGGATTGAACAGTATCTCAGGTGCACGGAAGCGTTCAGGCCCAAGCTGCAAGTACAAGGTCAGAAAGTAATCAATCAAGAAGGCTGGTGAAGCATACCTGAACAACGTTGCCGTCAGGTAGTCTAAAGTCTTCTGTACGTCCAAGAGTGTCCTTCTCCTCTTTCGCCGGATTACCAGCAACATAGCAACATTTCTCTTTCATAGTTCGGACAACTTCTCGTTCTGCAGTCGTGTGTAAGTGATGGCCAGCCTTGCGTAGGAGGAGTTGAAGATGATCCGTCACGTCTCTTTATGTGAGAAATCAATGTTTAATACAAACGACCGGGCAACAGAACCAGTACCTTCCTGCAACATCAACCCGGCGGATTGCATGAGGCATTGAGAAGCCCTCAAAGACAGGGACAGAATGTGTAACGCCGTCGCCCGAGTCGAGGACTATGCCTGTTGTCCGGCCCGAAGAATATCTTGATAGGACTTCGATTGAGTTTGATTCAAACATGGAGTTAGAAAAGACGCACAAAGAAAGCACAGCTTGAACTGAGGTGAACAAGGCTGGGACATTGAAAGTATCAAAGAATATTTGTGCTGCCACGTCTCGATTGCTTCTGGGATTGAGCGGTGCCTCAGTTAACAATACAGGATGCTAATTGGATAAAATGAGAGCTGAAAGATCAACAGGCATAAATGAGCTGACCTCCTCACTCAAAGTTCCCAGTTCCTCAGCGTAAACCCAACTCCAGATACGTTCCATGTCGTCCCAATCTGTCACTATCCCATGTTCCATGGGATACTTGATCTTGAGAAGGCCTCTAGATTCTTGGGCACGCCTGCCGATGAAAACATCTCCTTCCAACGCGCCAGCCATGACGCGTATATGTTTTGGTCGCCCAACACTACAATGACCAAGAAATCAACAGAAAGAATCAGCGGGGTAATTTGACCTAACCCTTGAGACGCACAAAGACGGGAAGAAGCATTTTGGATGATCCTGACCTGCGAAACCAGCCTTGATGACTCCGGAGCCCTATAGGTAGAAAGAAGTGAGATTGTGAACTGGTTGATATATGGGCGTGGTTAGTGACTGCACTGTATATACCGACATTATCAATAACAACAGGCTGATTCGTGAGGACATCGTCGAACTCGGTCGACATGGTACACAAGTAGCCACTGAGGATGCAAGAAATGGATCACTAGGAGAGTTCTGGTCTGACGCGGATTTAGGCGCGTGTTAATTTACCATCAAACTCGCTTTTCTTCTTGCAAACAAAGTACCATGGCGAGGAGCACTTTGATCTCCCTTTGTTTTTTCCTTTCGCTGTTCGTAAGTCGTTTTCAGCCCTGCAAACGACAGAGTGGTCATTAGTCCCCGCTAGCTGTCCGTTAAGGGCATCCTGAACAAGTGGGAGGCCACCAATTTCTGCAAATGTATGTCGACAAATCATCCTTACTATAACAGTTCTGCTATGATACTCCTTAGGTATATGCTTCCAGTCCAACTATTCGATCCTCCTCCTGAACATCCCGGATAATCCTTCCCAACCTTGCCTTTCGTGTACCAAGCAATGGTGCCTGAATCAGAACCTCCCCATCTGTGCTGGTGCATCGCTTGGCGACACTAATCCAGATACAGCCACAGGAAAAGAGGGCGACGTTGAGGCTCGATGCTTCCGTACGATACCTTTGATCTCCTGTGCAAATGAGAACTCATACACGATTAGAACGTGATTCGCCGCGCGACCAACTTGTCGTCACCCTCTTCCTGCTGACTGTGTTTGGTCTTCTCCTGGGCGCAGGCATCAAGAGTCGTATGGTCAAGGCTGGATTTCAAACTGACATTTCCCAGCCCTGGAACACAGGTCGACGGTGGTGGGAGGTAATTCTGTCATCTATTAGTATTCGCAAGCTCTGACATCAGACCTGCAGGCTTGGATGCCACGACAGCAAACTAGTTACGAGCTAGGGATCTCTCGGTTTGGACACAGTCCTGACAGGGACTGAGAAGATGGAAGAGTTCATTCTGTTGTTCAAACCCCATGGCCTTTTCACATGTACATAGTTTTGTATCATAGTTTGTGACATTTTAATGTGTACCTCCTTTAGGTCACATCATGAGCAGTCCGTGATCAAGTCATAACTTGATTACCCTTACTTGAAGTTACACCCATGGGATCACTTTGTTCAAAGCCAGGAAATTACACGGGTGGTCACCATGTACTAGGATCCCATTCTGGCCCTACGAATCCCGCAGGCCCGTCTCCAAGCGATCCTCGCACCGCCGCGGCAGAAGCAGCAGAGCGACGGCTGAAAACAGTCAGTCCCATTACACCTCTAGTCCTACTTCATCTGGAATTTGCATATCAAGGCGCAGGCAAGGGGGACAAACCCTTCGAACCCTAATCAAGGGCAACTTGCTGCAAAAGTAGGAAAATTGCCGAAGCCAACACCGGATCCAAGGGAGGAAAGGCTCGTGGTGAGCACTCTGAGTAACGGCTCATTGAGACGAACGAACTCATGCCCTGGCCAGTGGGATTGATATATCTGATCCGAAGTTCCGAACATTATACCCTGTAAAATGAGGATACCAACGGATCTGGTATTACTTCTTAGCCTTCTTGTATCGGATGTGATTTCAGAATAGCCTTCGTACCAACAGTTAACGCACATAGAACCAACAATGCGAAACCAGGATATTCAGTTGACATATACAGTATGGGTATTAGGTGCAAGATATCAAAACGAATGGTAACTACAGTAAAGGTACATATAACACAAGCTCGACATGGGTCACTGTTTGCAATCTCACCCATGACGATATTAGAGATACAGTTCCTCCGGGTGTAGGTCTAGAGAGAGAAAAATAGAATTATAGACATTTATGATAGATCGACTTCATCATCGAGTCGTTGTCTTTTGAGATTTGGAGTCGTAATTGGGGACGGAGCCATACCTAGTCCTCTTGCTTCCAACACATTCATTGCAACTTTAGCTGCACCTTCGGAAGACCTTTTAGTCCTCGCACGAGTACGGCGAAGAGCACCAAAAGCCTGAGCTTTGATAACAGCGAGGGTACCGGAAAGGACAGGAGGAGCGGGTGATGGCGAGCGTGAGCGTGAATGTGATAGGCGGCGACGAACACCGGAACGAGTGTGCGGATGCGATCCATCACCGTCACTGCTCCCATGTTCATTCTCACTTCCCGACATAGGTGGTAGAGTAGGTAGAAGAGTACGTTCAGAGGGCGTAGGATCTCTGCGGCTTGCTAGCCTATACCGAACTGCATCATTATTTGCGGGCCCGACTAGGGACACGTCGGCGGTACCGCCATGAAGGGTGACCTCAGCTCCATGAGAATGTGCGTGGCGCCGATAATCATGATCAGAACGGTCTTGGCCACTGTTGTCAGGGAATGCGAATTGAAACGGAGTGAGAGAGGCTGAAGACGAGTTTGGAGTTGAGGTCGATGGTGAGATAGAACGGCTACTGGGGAACGCGTAAGGTGCTGCATCGAGAGTACTCAACGGCACTTTTTGATCCTCTGGGGGAAACCGACCACCAAAAGACATTTCTGTCGAAGTCAGAGTGGGTGACCCAATAAAGTTGGACGACTGGGAGGAGTGGGCGCCTGACTCCGCGCCGGAAGACGTGCTTTGAGTTAGTGGTGAAGGCCAAGGCGCTTCTCGAGGGATGGTTGGGATATATGAGAAGGAGTTGTACTTTGATCCACGGTGACCAGGGTTCAAGGGTTCACTCGGAATATCGGACTCAACGCCAGGGTATGGAAGCGCTGACGTGTGGTGACTGTAATTGGCGTACGGACTGTGGGAGATCGAGGCATCGTCACTCATTCTGTACCCAGATACTCCTGTGCCATAATGACTCATCGGCGCTGCAGAAATACTACTAGAAGGATGAGATGATAAAAAGGATGGCGGTAACGGGGGTGGTTCATCACAATCTGTGGCACCTTGTTCTGTCTTCTTCGCTTGAAAAAGGTTCCTCCAAAATTTTTCTCGTTCTCGAAATTCGTGCCGCAGATGGGCATTGTCTTGTGCAAGTTCTTGATTTTCGCGTCGAGCCTCTCGACACGATTCCTGAAGCTGAATGACAACGGACTCAAGACTGGTCACTGGAATCACGAAGAGATTCGAAACAAGGAAAATATAGAAGTAGGTGAAGATGGCGTACCTGTTTCTTCCAGTGTCGCAATATAGTTGGCCCGTCGGGCACGAAAAGCAGCTTGAGCATCGGCGTTCTTTTTCTTCCTGAGGGCGACATCTGACATACGCGACGTCTGTTCTTCAGTGGCCTGCTGGCCATGGTTGGCAGTAGACGCAGTAGCGTTGTTCTTGGGCATAAAGAGACGGTGGATGCAGGGGCACACAGCGCCCCGATTGAGATTTAAAATGGCATCGCAAAAGACTTCGATTCTGGACACGAGGAGGAGAAGGGTCCGCGGCCCTTGAAATGTGAAACTACTTAGCCGATATTGTGGACAATTTAAGATTGACCGAAGGGGTGCGGCGCTCATGCTGACAGCAGGGCTTTCTCGAAGATTAGTTGCGAACCTGAAAAGAAGGGGTGCTTCTCCTACCGGCCGTATCTCCTTTCATCCTGAGCCAAAGGAAACAAGCTTTCCCGCCGCTCAGATCACCGGCCACCCCCACTAAGCCAATGCTTCCCCTTGTTTAGTAGAGCAACAATTGTGTTCTAAGGACAAGCTCTATACCAACTATCTCATTCCGCTTCTTCATCCTCGTCTCCTTCCATGTCGAATGATTCAAGTGTTCCTTTGCCATCGAGCACACATGCCACCCTCCGCCCTAGTTTCCCATTCAGAGCGAGCGAGACATGCCCTGTTTTGTTACCTTTCAATGCACGAGTTCGCTCAATTGGTTTTCGAGTCTTTGATACCTGCAGTACCCTGGTTGGTTTTCAAAAACACCTTTATGTGGAATATGAAATCTCACATTTCCTTGTTTCCACTGCTCCACTGTTTCGAGCATCAGTTCTTCGCGGAAGACCAAATTAGCGTGCTGAGTAATTTGCACTATTTGGTAGTCTAATCCTCCATAATCGATGATTGCAATATTCGTCGACTCTGATAGACAATCATGATCAGCAAAAGGCGTGCAGTGGATTCGTTCACTCGACTTACTGTCATCGCCCCAATTCCGATAAACAATTACGACATACTCATCGTCCAAAAAGTCGGCTTCTAAGAGATCGAGACCCGTCGATGGCTCTTCGTTGCCCGTGGGGAGAAAGGGCTCGAGAAGCACAACACCAACCTCGAAAGGAGATTCTAACGCCTCTTTTCTGTAATGCAGTCTATATAGACATACTGTTTATTTTGTAAGACTCATTCCGTTTCGATAAAAACCGTGAACATACAGCAAGTAGTCTGTTCCATTTGCACTAGGAGCATTAAAAATTGGCGAAAGTTGCCCTTGTATAGAATTATAGATGTTGTTTGTGTCCGGAGAATAAGCCTCACCTCAGTTACATTGGTGGTTCTTTCTCGCACGGGAGACGGGGTTAAGTAGTCCATTAGCCTTGTCCGTGAAGCCAGGTCGGCCGCGGAAGCCGCATTAACTCGGTTAGTGGCAGAGCGACTGGCAGCACCAGCGGCTCGATCAAAGATACGCTTGCAACGTGTTGCCAACCCAGTGACCAAGATGTTCAAGTTCCTGTCAAGAAATTTGGCGTCATCCTGGGGAGACATTGATTGCTGGTTGAACCAGGAATTAGATGGATTCGATGCAATATTTACCAGCACGCACGAATCCGAACGAAGCACGATGGTCTCTGGCAGCGGTACGAGCTTGCTCCACAACATCAAGAATGGATTTCTCAGTTTTGCCTGACAAATCTTGAAGAGAAAATTGTGGTGCCGGACCGATGAACCATCGGTCGATGGGGCTTATCGCTAGCCCTGAGATGAGATAATTATTTACTTCGAGAATGTCATGTCGAGGCTGTGGCGCATTATCGTTGGATTGGTTTGCAGCCGAAGTTTCTGAAAACTAATGATGGTGGAACTCTGAGTGGATATAACGGGCTTACCGAAACGAAGCCAGTGAAGGAAAGTCCTGAATCGAAGTAATTCCTGACGCGCTGTGGCCGCAAGCCAGGCTGAGAGAACGATCATTTGCATCGTCATTCTGAGACATGTATCGATGTCTTCGAGGGACAGCTCAAAAGGTGCATATTCGGACCTCACCAACTTTTGAGCTGAATTACACTCCAACTGGAAAGTAAAGATATACCTACAGCTGAGCCCATCCTTGAATCTCTTCTAAAACAAGGTGTAAGCGTTGACAAGCTGGTGCAATACGCTTTTCCGAGCAGTCACGTAATTTCAGCAACGCGTCTGTCATGGTTGACTCCCACTTCTGGATGCCCTAGGAGAGATTGAGATAACCTTGGAAACAGTCAAGGCTCCTTACTCGTTCACTCATCTGTTCCCCGCTACCCAAGAAATCTAAAAGGGAATCTGTGGCTCTTCCCGTCACCAACAAAGTTGTCAGATCTAGAATTGCGTTCGGTTCTACTTCTGTAAGAAAGGGATTACCAGACTTTGACAGTGGCGATGTGAGCTCGACTCACGGCCAAACTGATCTTTTTGTTTCGTTTCTAACGCCTGGACCCATTTGGGACCCAAATGACGTGCCCCACTGAAGTGTTCTGACCCATACCAAGTTGTGTGCAACTCTTTGACAGCTTTCATGCAATACCACATCAGCTCCCTGGCAGTGGAGGAGAGTTTGGCCATGTCTCGGATGTGCCTTTTCCCTAGCAGAGGAGCGTCGATAGTGATAGGATTCAATGATGTCGCTGTGGTTTCCTGTATCCTAACGGAAGAGTAGGCAATGAAAGTAGGCCTTGTTTGATCTTTGAACAATGAAGTGACGAAGAATTCTGATCCCAGTGTAATGCTTCCCAGGGGAAAGGTGCCGTCAAGGTAGTAATGCATGGTACCACAACTGTCGGCAAGAATTAACAGACTATTGATGTTGCACTCGTCCATTTCGTCTTTTGATGGTTCAAGAGGATCGGCGGACTTGCTAGGCAGCGGAGCACTGATCGAAGCTAAAACGGGGTCGGAAGGGAGTGTTGGCCATTCGTCGATGACAGAAGGAGATGGTTCTTTGCTAGTGGGCTTTGTCTGTGTACCTTGAAATGCGAATAGGTCGGTTGCTCTGTGGCTCAGCGATGAGGGCTATGTCATCTTTGCGGTAAATAAACTGACGTCAATCGCTGAGAATCGTCTTGAAGCGCGTCAAGCAGAGGTAATGTTCTAAGTATGGCGTGCGCTGTACCCGCCTAGATATCGTGTCACGTTGAGGAGCAATGTGCAAACAAGAGGAAAACCGAACGATAATATCATTTCTTCGCAAGATATCCGGGATCGAGCTAGTTTTCGAAGGCCGGGTGTCGCGAAACCACCACACACCAGTCATCTTACAGCGCTGAGAGTCTAAGAGTTGATCCAGTGGTAGAGTGAATTGTATGGTGCCATCTTGTGCAGAATGGAGAGTGACGAGGGGAGGATTGTGTACGGCAACTATGGACTGGCCTGACATGAAAGCGAATTTCAACGTCGATAAAGAGGAGTTCCATCGAACATACCATCTGGACTCCAAGCGATGTCAACTATGTCTGTAACAGTGTTCTCGTCACCAACACCAACGTCAGCTTCCCAAACTTTTGACCCATGACTATAGTTCCAAAGACTTAGTCGATCTCGTCCACCGAGCCGAGAAATGAGCACGATCAAATCTTTATCTGGACAACATGCAGATGCTAATAGCCGTGTGGAAGGCGGGGCCTGCAAAGCACCTAGGGCAGAGAATGAGCCTGTAAGGACCATGGTTTGAGATACCTCGATCACGTGTATGTAAGCAATCGCGGTCAACGCGTAATACAACGTGTTGGCAATTAAATTAAATAAAGAGTGCTTTTGGCAGCAAGCATATACGATCTGACTTTTCTACCTATTTCTTCACGCGTCGAACGCCTTTTTTACCGATCGCATCATTTTTCTTTGCTCTAAATCCTTCCCGTTTCGCTGCCTTCCCTTCCAGATCACGATCAAATGTGCCTCCAGCATACGAAGTTAGCTTTCGTGCTTTGTTTTTCGATTTTGTTGGTTGTCGTTCAGGAATTCCTATCTTTGCTGGCCTTGCTGATTTCTTTGCTAATCGAATAGCAGCACTAACGGCTTTGTCTTCACCCGTTTTGGCATCCTCTTCCATCATTATTTTTCGGCGTTTGGCTCTACGAGAAAGTCCTGCAAACTTATCCCTTTTTGGCTGCCGAAATATGAGTCGAGAAAGGCTATGCCGCATAGTGAATTCATACCTTCTCGGAGCTCGCTGCCTTTTTCCCTTGTACCTTAGCACTTGTGACATATCCATCCTCATATTGTTTTTTACTAATCGCTGTGAACGAAATAGTCAGACATTCGTGTCACCGCATATTGATGAAATCTTCGAACCTTGAGCACTGGCCTTTTCCTTTCCTGTTTGAAACCAAGTCCTTGCCGGTCGTGAGAAAATTTCGGCCTCATGTTCGACCATGTTTTCTCCTTTTTTCAACTCCATCTCTGCTTTACGCATCTAGGACGCTCATGAGTAACATCACCGCTTGTACTTTTCGTCCACATACCTCCTTTTCTTCCTTTTCGTCACGTAAAACCGCTGTAATGTCGTGTTTGAGCTCTTCTAAGCTCTGAACCCACCTATTAACGACTTCCGCAGGGATTATACGATGACGGACTTGATCTTGTCCTGCAGCGTGCTTGATCGCGGCTTTGAGCATTTTCCGATCTGCTTCACCGACAAGAGTAACAGACCTAAAAAGAATCAAAAATCCCCACAACAGTACACCATGAGAGGATTGATGTACCGTCCTTGATTACCGGCACGTGCTGTCCTTCCCACACGATGAAGATATTGAGCTAATTGTCCAGGCATGTCGTAATTGATGACAGTTTTCACACCCTTTATATCCAATCCACGAGATGCAAGGTCAGTGGCCATTAGATAGTCAACTGTGCCATCACGAAAGAGCTGAAGTGCCTTGAGCCGCTGAAGAATAAACACTCAACATTGTGTTTTGAGAAAATTACAGGGTCAACAAACCTGCTCCTGAGAAAGATCGCCATGCAATTCATCGCACTTCAGCCCAAGAAGGCCAAAAACAATGCGCATTTGATGGGCCAGCTTTTTGCTTCGCAGGAAGATGATGACATTGGTCTTGAAAGTGCTTTTGCACAAGGCTACAAGGAGTGCTGATCGTTCCGATTCCTTGCCGGCACGAACTCGTACAAATTCTTGGATCAGACCACGAGCAGTGCTTCGTTTAGGGTCCACAAATAATCTCACAGGTTTGTTTAAAGACATTTTGACCAGCTCGTCGACCGAATCAGTCATAGTGGATTAAACGACCAGGGGTTGCAATTATTATATCAGGTCGTAATCGTAGGGCGACTTCCTGTGATTTAACGGAAAGACCACCTGGCAATGGTCATTCAACTCAGAGCAGATCGAAGATCATGATAACTCACCAACGACGAGGCACATACGGATATCTGTGTGTATAGCCAACTTTGTACCAACATCAAAACATTGGACTGCTAATTCCCTGGTGGGGACTAATACGACACAGCGTATGGCAGCCGCATTTTTGCCTTTCTCGCGATATAACAGGCGCTCTAAAATCGGTATCATGAAGGCTGCAGTCTTCCCAGAACCAGTCACAGCTCCGCCAACAACGTCCTTCCCAAGGAGTGCAACCGGGATAGCAGCAGCTTGGATTGGAGTTGGTTTAGTGAATCCTAGCGTTGTCAAAGCCTTGAGTATAGGTCGCGAGAGATTCATCGTCAGGAAAGAGCTATGGTTTTCACTAGGCCCCATATCAGAGTCAAAGAAAGCAGCTCTTCGATCTTTATCGGCTTGAGTCTCTGGTTCTGATTCATCGTCAGAAGAGAGCTCTACACTCCTCTCGTCTTCTTCTTCTTCTTCTTCTTCTTCTTCTTCTTCTTCTTCTTCTTCTCCCTCTCCCTCTCCCTCTTCCTCTTCATCTCCCTCTTCCTCTTCCTCTTCATCTCCCTCTTCTGCTTTCTCGAAACTCGATGAACCGACATCTAATTCGGATGTTTCGCTACCAGTGTCCGACATATATTCATCGGATGTGTTTCCTTCGTTGTTGCTGTGATTCAGTTTACGCTTCCCAGTCAAGCGACGTCGAGCGATGATATCTTCGACAGATATAGGATCCTGTGAGAGAATGAATGAGGACACAGACCAAAGAGATGACCTCCAAACCAACAGGCTTTGTTCCCGTATTGACAAAATCCTTGTGTTGTCCAGTGGAACCCACGATATCGTCGTAAGGGTCTCCAGAGATGTCAAAAACAAATTCTGGGTTCAAAGCGGCGTCTTCAATGTCCTGCTTTGACGTCGTTCGAATTTGTAGGGGCAACTCTTCAGAGTCAGATTCTAGGGTCATAACATAGTCAGCCATTCGATGGTCACTGAAATAATCGAGGTGACGAGCTGTAAGTATGGGACTGGTCACTGAAGTGCACTGGTGGCCCGGGCTTTGGAAAATCAATTTGGTCACGTGCCCACTGCGCGGATGGTTGTCCTATTCCAATTTCCCTCCTGCGCAAGATGCATGGCTGGCTTGCCGATTTGATGGCCTGATCTAACTTTCCACTGGAAATCACCGTGGGAGGCATGGAGGGTTGCATGAGCGATCAAAAATTCCTCCGGCACGGTGATGACAATTGCCGTCAAGACGGGACTCGACCAGTTTTTCCTTTTCCTCTCCATTCAAGCTCAGTCAACCTAAACTTGAAGTACTTAAGCGACTTAAGAGTATACATGACTAAAATTTGAGACTAAGCTTAAGTACAAGCATTGTCAATATATCAGAAGTGCCGACTTGGGGGGCCTGCCGACGCGCAGGAGGGGATAGTACTGCCTATGTCGGGTTTGCGTGCTACATGAATTCAAATTGAATTTATGTTCTCAGTCGTCGATTCGATACTTAGGTCCCATGATGTTGGACACTTAAGACTTGAATAAGATGAAAAAAGATGGTAGTTTTGGAATTTATGATCGTGGCCAAGTTACCAAAAAATCAATTTACGAAGAATTGCAGCATCCCGCGGCGGAACACCTCCAGGAGGAGTAGAACGGTAGTCATCAACCTCTGTCTCGATAGGGGCAATACGGGATTTCTGCATCTGAGATCATTCCTATGAGAAGAAAGTGGTTAATCGATTTGAAAGGAGCTTACCTGGAGGGTCATAACTGGCTTGAAGAGGAGTTCCTTGATATGACTCTGTTCCGTAAAATCGTAATCAGCGGCTGTCCTACACTGCGCCTGGCATTGCACTGTGCTCGAGATAAACTTTCCCATCATATTGAATTTTCCCCAGTGGATTTTGGTGGGGTCAGACGAGTGAAAGTCACCGTTGCCTTCATGGGCTTTGATAAGGTCGGACATATGTACTTCACTGGAGCAAAACTCTTGAGGGGACAGCAAAATCAATGGTATGTGAGACGTACAGTGCAGGTATGCACGCCCCCTTCGAATTTCGGAGGGCAAGGCGATATGCACGATGTGAGCGAACGTGTTGTAGCAAACGATCCCAAGATTGTAGCAGTTTGGCTTGATCAGGATATTTGGCTTGGAATTGCTCCATTGTTTCGTCGCCTGCGAATGTTGCATTGTTGATACCTGCAACGAACGCACGCAGAGCAGAGTAGTTATGCATTGTTCGTAGTTTATACGCAATGTCGATAAATTTGTCGATTTGCTTGACACGAGCCCTTGGTGTTTTGTGGCACAGTATCAATGACACAACCCTGAAGAGAAAGGTGAGAAACTGCTTCAGCTTTTTCAATCACAACTAATATACCAATCTGCAAGATGGTTTGAAACAGCATTGAATGTAGAGATGGGATCTTTTCCGTCCTTCTTTCCAGACACAAATGTATACGCAAGCCAATGTCGTGGCTGATACAGCATTAGAAAAAAAGAGATCTCGGGTAGGATGACGCACTTTGATATCCAAAAATAACTCGACTTCGATACGGGTTATCTCTTGAGCAATCTGGTCTGAATTTAGAGCTAGGATTTCTTGAGACACTTTGACAAGGTCTTTGATTAGCTGCTTCTCGGATACATCCATATCGGGCTGCCCAATGTTAGCTTTAAGACCGGTGGCCAGCCTCAGTGGAAGAGGAAAGCTGGGTTTGCGCTCTCGTCCTTGAATTGGCACAGAGTGCACAAGATCAGATTGCTCTTGAACGGGAGAGGGAGAGGCTGAATCATCCCCTGACGGGTGGACTTCTTCATCTTCGTATAGATCGTCATTTTCATCAGCTGTGTCAATCTTCACAGCCCAAGCGGCATCATGATCAATGAGAGTCGGTAACACTTCCAGAAAGGGCAAAATTTCAGAGCCGTAGTGAAGAAGATGGGTTTTTGAGATAATTGATGTTATTAGGGCGGAGAGTGCGCTTGCTGTTCCCCGGACAGCAAAGTCATACGGATAGTCACGTATCCACAATTCAAGCAGGTGACAAATCCTATGTGAACGTAGTACAAAACACAAAGACTAGAGATCAGGAACATACCTCATCTGCGCAAAGCAGGCGAACATAGGATCTCCCGAAGACTTTTCATCCAGTTCGCGTATTCGTGACTGCATTTTCAGCACCACACTCCTTGGGCTCGCAAATCGACGGTAAGTCAACAAAAAATGGGTAATATATGATGAATCTGGCCTCAATGTGAGCCATCGTATACTGAGAAAAGGTGCAAGGACATATACCATCTCCGCTTACAGCCAAAAAGAGGAGCTTGTTCAACAGGTCATCCAAACTTGCCCATTGTCCCGGTCGGATGGAATTCCTATACCAATTTCTAGTGATGTTAGCACGTCTAACAGCAAGTGACTTACGGAGTGCTTGAACCGCCCGGGATCGAGCTTCGCACGGGTATGGTCGGATGCTCATTTTGGTATAAAAGACCCGGAGATCGTGTTTGAACAGGAGAGGTCAGGAACGATTGATGACTTGGCGATGATGTCGTTGGGGATGTCACAGTCTCTTCTTGATCGTTACTCCTCACGGGTGATGAGATCGTTGACGTTGTTCTCGGAGCATCGCGTAGCAGGTGATTGTAGAGGATAGTCGGGGATGCTGGGTTTTGGTACTCGGAACCTTGGCTGCGATGTTGGCCTAGAGACTCATTAAATTCTCCAGAAACCGAGAGATGACGTTAAGCCAGACCTTTGTCGCGTTCATCCCTTTTGATAGATTTGTAAACCCACACAAATGTTTTCCGAAGCTTGTCTTCATTCGATTTGGTAACCGGCGCCACCCCCGACTCATACTGTCTGGCGATCTTGTTTGCTTCATGGATGTCTACTTCACGTGGTAAATCGGTCTTGCAAGCAAGAACGCTAGTTGGTAACTTCAAGTCGTGACAGTGACCTAGGATAGCCTCAGTATTCGTAAGGTTGAAGTTGTGCAAGGAACGTACGGAGAAGTCCTTCGACAGGATTGAACGATGCCTTGTGGCTTGCATCGTAACAGATGAGGACTCCGTGAACCGTAGAAGAGCTGTCGGGCCAATCTGGAGGCTCTGTCAGATGCTTGCTTGACACATCCATTTCAATGACGTGGAGAGGAACATTAGAACCCTCATGGCTGAGTTCCCCGTCCCAATGAGAATCTGGAGATGAGCAGAGGTAAGCCACGAAGCCAGAAGACTCAATGGAGAGAAATTAATACATCTTGTAGAAGTCTCTTGCATTGATGAAACGGGGATAGGTGTATCCAGGAGACGGCCGCGTGTGCCATATTTAATCGCAGTCGACTTTCCACATCCAGCTGTTCCCACCACAACCAGGGTGTAAAGCGAATTGGAGGTCGAACCACTAGGTTTGTAGTTATTGTCTAATGAGCGTTGTCGTCCACCGTTCATGTATGTGCCACTCCCGCTTCGAATGCGTCCAGGCCGCGATACAAAAGACTGTGCAGAAGACCAAGCCTGTTGTCGAGGCATTTCTGTAGTGCTTGAATTCGCGGAAGTGCTGACCGTGCTACTCATGCTAGACGTTGAACTGAGGGTCGGAGTACGAGAGGGAAGGAGGAGGTGACCGCCACGAATGTGAGGGCGTGATGAATTGCTAAGTGAAGTATGGCGGTAACGTTCGCTGGGATCTGATCGCTCGAAATCCGAATCAACAGACTCGTCTCCTTCACCTGTAGAACCAATGCTAGAACGGCGCGTTCGCCCAAGTAAAAGGCCATCGTGTTGAGAGATCATATCCCTGGGCAGGTCGAATGCCAAGCCCAGATTATCCTGGTTGAGATGGGATAAAACAGAAGGATCGCCGTCTCGACCAACGTGAATGAAAGAGTCGACCGACATTGATTTTCGGAGCCCTTGCATTGGAGAAGTGAAAGGCAAAATTGTATGGGAAGTGCTTGCGCCTGAATCGCTCAGGGAAGTATAGGCTGTCGCAAATGAATCGGCATATGAAGGGGTTGGAGAGAAGGGAAGATCAGTATCTTCTGGGGTAAGAGAAGGATTTGAACTGGGGGTATCAAACATTTCAGGAGGAAGTAGAAGGTCAGACAAGCGAATGGCGGCGTGTAAGAAATTGCCACTCGGTAGAACTTGCTTGAAGAGAGTAGCTTGAGGCAATAATCACGACAAATTGATGGACTGCAAGTTTAGTCACAAACACTCCTCTGACTATTTCGTCCATGTCTAAACCGAGAGTTCTACTCACTGTATGCCTGTCTTCTTCCTACGTCTTCATTGACTGATTTCAACAGAATGACGACGGACCTCCTCATCCAGAGGACTCTCCCTATATATTAGGCCTATTTCGTTACTTAACGGAGGAGATTGGTTAGTACCTGATCTCTTGAATTTGTTTCAAATTTGCTGATCAATGTCAAAGGCTGGGATGTCAAGGTCGTTCTGCCAAGCACCCAGAAATCTTGGATTGGTCAGGAAATCGTTCTTCTTGCTCTATTGCATTCCTGACTCGCAAGTCTCAAGGTAAAGCGTATCATATAAAAGAAATCACCGACGGATCGTATTTCTATCCGACAAAGGACGGGACGGGCGAAATGTCCACCATTCCTAGGCCTTTGCAAACTGGAGAAATTGTTCACGTCGCTTTAATCCATCCGTTCATATCTAATGCTGATCTGTGTAGGCTGAATGGATTCTCCTGAACGGTGTACGGTAGTTTCCTCTTCTCTTTGAGTCTCTCTTCTTATCGATTGACAATCATCAGACCCCAGCAACGTGTGTGAATGTGGCGCTACACAATCTTTTCCCTGGCAAGATAGACCTCATAGTAGGTTGATATGATCTTTCTGTATTGTCATTGATGCTTGATTATGCTCATCAGATTTCTGGACCTAATCTCGGTCGAAACACCTCTTGTTGGCTTGAATCTTCTGCATGTTCATGATGGGCAACTAATTCTCCTGCAGCTGCATTCGCTTTGTCGTCCGGAACTATTGGGGCAGCACTATCTTCCTCTCTGTCAAAGGTTCGGTCAGTTGCACTGTCATACGGGACTGTGCTTTACCCGACTCCGACGGAGCTCTTCACGCCTGCACATCGATTGGGATCGTCAATCATCGTCCACTTGTGGAATCATTGGGGCAGAGATCCGGGGGGGCTGAGAAATGCCGAGGTCGACTTATACAGCATCAATATTCCTCTAGGCGAGAGCCTGTTGACACGGGAAGGCCCGAAGATATGCACAACCAGGATGTGGAGGAATTCTTATGGGCGTTTGTTCAAACGCACATCAGACACCTCTCATGCATTGAAAGCCCAGGTATCCCCTGCAGGAACAGATGCGTTGGGTCATACCATCAAGGAAGCTGGTATTCGAACACCAGTTCAAAGTGACAGCGGAAAATTAGCCTTTAAATTCTCGCCAGATATGACCGATCTAATCAACCCCCCTCTTTCATCATTGCCAGTCGGCAGTGATGCATGGGCTCTACATCAAGGCTGGATTAGCGTTACACCCCTTCGAGCCTCTTTTGGGGAACCGGACAGTGTTGAGCAGAAGGACTCAGAGGATAGGATATGGAAGTTGAAACTCTAGAATTGTAGCCTTTAGACACAACAACAAAGAAATAAATTGAACACAATAATTGAAAATCCGAGTAGAGTCAATTGTGAAGTTGTCAGCATGAGTGGGACGCCCATATATGCAGCATTAGTGATCTGGCCTTTGATCAGTTGTTTCTTGTAGACCTTGAGCGAATTGATGCTCCAAGTGGCATTCTGGGGGGACAGATCGAGTTCAAACATAAGTCATGATCAGAAGGCAATAACGTACTACAAAGTTTGTAGGATCCATCAACCGCTGCTCACATGTTCCAGGGCAGTTTGAGCTGGCATATGAATTTCCTGCCCAATCGCCTGGAGTGAAAACTTAGTCCCTAACCTCCAAATAAAATCAAAGTGAGTAGATCATACCGCAGAAAGTAATATCTTGAAGTAACCATCAGCAAAAGTCCAGTATCACTAGCAAGTGATTCTCACCGAACACTATGGAATGGTTGTAAAAGAATTCCAACGGATTGCAATTTGTCGGTTCAAGAGAAGCAGAAGGATTACCCCACTGAGAGGGATCTGGACTGCCATCCGTGATGTCTTTGGGGATTGCAGCACGGTAGAACGACCCTTTCAAAATAATGATCAGAGATGGTTCAAAACAACAATAACAAAACGAAGCTTACAGACAGCGATGCCATTTTCATCCCATTTCATGGCAAAAACTCCCCCACCTATAGAATCAAAATATTGACCGTAAGATGCTCGGCTAAGTTCGATGATACTACATCCGGAATTTTGGTTGACATTTCCATTGCAAACGAGGTTGGGCTTTCCGTTGAGTTGCTAGTAAGGTGATGAGATACATGAAACTTGTTTAAGGACAATACCTACATTAATTGTTCCTGTAAAATTGGATTCAGGCGTCAGATAACAACCTGAACTGAGTGGTGAATGCTTCGAACTAAGGAGAAAACAATAAATATCACCGTCTCTTGTATGCCAGGCAACCTGGTTGTGCTCATTATCATGCACTCCTTCTATAATGTCGATTTCACCAGACTGGCGGCACTAGATGAGGTGATTGTCGTTACTGAGCAAATCTAGCACACCTGAGGCCATGCATCACTGCCCAAAGTCCAGAACGCTGGCCATACACCTACATTTGTTCTTCACAGTTGAAAACATTTCGATGGTCCAAAACACGTACCGCATCCCCAGGGTGCTCTATTTAGGTCAAGAATAAATAGACCAGTTGTATATTGTGCGTAACTCGATATTCGTACACTGCAAATCCATTAGGTTTGCACGTGGGTCATATGCAGCGTAAAAGAATTAACCTCTTTCGAAAAACACCCTGGTCTAGCCAGCTTGTGTCATCGCCCTTCATTATCACAACTCCGTCGTCCTGCACGTAAACCAGGCCCAATTCAGATGCTTGACTTTGATTGACATAACTGAGGAGGACAAGTCCGTCAGCACAAGATCGGAGATATCCCGGGATGCTACCAACTTGACTTGGCCGCTTGTGAACTTATGTCAATTCCATAGTCTCGGGATAAGGTCGTAGAGCTTACTGAGTAGGATCCTCGGCGGCGAAGAATGTAAAATTACTGAAACCACGGACATTTGTCAAGATAATCCTCATTCCATACGTTCAAGATACGTACTCAAAGAAGGTGTTTCCCGAGTATTCATCCTGAAGAAGCCAGAGAAATGTAGAACCATCGGGGTTGGTATTCAGACTGCTCCTCTTCACGATATATGGATGCAATTCGTGCGTCAATGGATCAGCTTGAATGGAGGAATTGAAGAACGATGTCGCACTATGCTGGCCGAATTGGAGTCGGGAGGACAATGCACAATACGGAAAGTCCAGCAAAGTGAATAGAAGAAGAAGATATAGAGTGTGAACAGACATAGTCATAAGACAAGGAGATCGTTAGGGTCGTTTCAGTACATGTGAAGCGTATGAGTTTAATAAGAAGTCTCAAAGCACGACTTGAACAATGTTGACAACACGTTGTCGGCTCTACTTAAGTACACCTCATGTTTGTGGTTCACTTAATTATTAAACGTTTGAACTGTCACATCATGATCATGATCAATTCTTTCTTCACTCCAAATTTCAAAATGTTTTGTGATGGGGCATAACAACCTTTTTTGTATGATTGTATGTGACATATGAGCATACGAGTCGCATGGGTAGACAAGGTAAATAGCAAGAGATCAACGGTAACGACGGAGGCTGAGAGTGTTGTGTTTCTTCCAGGTGGAGCGAGCAGGTGCATGGTTGTGACGATGTCCTTTGCCCAAACCACGGTTCTAAGTTCGGAATAAGTCAAGTTACCAGCGGATGAAACTCGGACACGACTGACCTGCTTGCCAATGCTCGTCAAGCCACGGGCCTCGCGGCGCTTGTGCACCGGGTTGGCGATCCAGTTAATCCTGGGGTCGCGGCGAATCTAGATATCTGTTAGATACCAGTCAAAAGAAAATGATACGGGGAGTGCATACCGCCTTATGGCTGGGGTCTACGAGAATGACTTCGTAGTATTTGTAAACGCCATCCTGATTTACCCAGTACGAATTCAAAACCCGCAGATTTCCGCAACGCCTGCCTACACGCTCTTCCGCCGTGCTCCTGAGACTGCGCTGGAATTTGAGATGGTTCACACCATGTCGAACGGGTTTGCCGTATGTTGCTCCTGTGATATCGATGAGACTTAATGCCAACATGTTCCCAACGAATGCCCTTACCCTTGGGGGCATGCTTTTTCCTGTTACCACGTCGGACACGAACGCGGTAGATAACGTAGCCCTGCTTGGCTTTGTAACCAAGACGGCGGGCCTTGTCTGGGCGGGAAGGACGAGAAGCGCGGTGGATAACATTAAGCTGGCGGTATTCCCAGCATCTTGACATTCAGTGAGTATCATAGGGAATAGAAAAAAGCAAGCCAATGAAGTACCGGACACGCAAAAGGAATCGGAGAACGTCCGATTGCTTCTTTTTATACAACTCGCCAATGTATTTGTAGGCACCCATCTTGCGGCTAGAGTACGTAGAATCAGCAATGTATCGTCACAATATCCTTTGACTGAACGACGTACCTTGAGTCTTGACGTTTTCGAGGCCGGCGCAGACAGTGATTTCCCCAATACACAATAATGCAGGCTTGGGAACGACTGTGTAGTTTCATCGGCAAATTCCGTAACCCTAACCCCACCGACCACCTTACAATAGCACCATCATGAAGTTGTACTTGCTTGCGACTTATTCTAGTTTGCACTCTTGTTCCTTCGCATCCTCATGTTCAAGACATAAATAATATAGAAAAAATTCATACATTATCAAGCGTGGCCTTCCCCTCGCCCAAGCCGGAACCACGCCGTTCCCATAAACAACACCCAAGCCATCACAATGAGAGTCACACTGAGGAGTGCAAATACCATTCCTCTCCGCATTTCGGATCTGCCGATACCTGATTCCCGATTTCGACCTCTAGTGGACATGTAACCAGTTTGCATGTCAGAGCCATTTATCAAGCGTTGAGTTTCTTCATGCGCTGGATGACATTGCTTCTGTATCATAGCTTGCGCCTTCCGTTTCTGTAACCCGGCGAGCCCTAGGATGCTGGATAGCTGAAGGAGGTTGACTGTTACGAATACGTTGAGAAAGTGCTGCAAAGCCGCTTTGCTAGCTTTACGATCGCCTTTCTTGTGCACATCAAGAATGAGTCCGGAAAGTGTTTGGAATATCGTCGTTCCAGTTTGTTCAAGCTACAAACTGTGTTATTGTGAAGTTACACAGTAGACTCAGTATCAACTTACACTCTTATGAGCACCGAGCGCTGTAGAAACATATTTCAAAGGAACGATGTTTGGGACCAGGACGACAAGCAGTACTGTTGTTCACATCAGTCATGCAGATAATTCATTAGAGAGATATACTAACGAGGGGAAAACCCATGGCCTATCGAAAATAACGCTATCGCTGGTCCTGGTATTCGGGTCCAGGTAGGTGGAAGTACAAGCCACAGATATGAAGAGAGAGTCAGGCACGATGAGGCGAGAAGCAGACGAACAACAATAGGTCGATGTCTGAATCGATCTACGAGATAGCCACACTGAGAAAAGCCCCATGAGTCGAACTACAAATGCTTATTTGAAGACATTCACGTACGATTGGATATAGTATCAAGCTTCCAGCGAGAAGATAAGATGCCTGGATCGCGGCATCTCTTTCAGACAAGTTGTACCGTGTTTCGATGATATTTCTAAAAGATAGAAAGTAAGATAAAGCTGTGCACGAACAAGATACAGACGCTCACGCAGCAAGGTGTGTGAAAGGTGACCACGTCATACCACAGAGAACATTAAGGCCGATATATCTGGTTCAAGTCAACATAATGTCATCGCGAGCGAGAGATATTCCCGTACGCCCAAAAGACATCCCCCAGTTTGACGACTCCACGAAAATTCACTTTCCGTTTTTCGGCCACCTTTTTCAGAGCCTCTGCTTCGGATACATTGGTGTCTAAACGAGTCTGGGCTTCTTCTGCTATATCAGTTGCTTCCAATTCAGCGCCTGCACCGTCGATCAACCACTTAGAAGCGGCAATATAAACGAGATTGATGACTACTGATAATGCTGCAAGGAGTGTTGCAACGTAGAAAGGTGCTCGAGGACCAAAAGTCTCTGTCAAAGGATATGATGTCCGAGCGGCAATGAAAGAAGATCCTTTGCCTGCAATAAGGCCAAAAGCCATGGAAACGCCGAGTCCATGCGATTTAAAGAAGCGAACGATGATGGTCTCTTGCACGACGGCAAGAGGGCTGACCCCTAGTCCAAAGATAAAGAGGCCTAAAACCATCAATCGAACATTCTCCCAAATGTCGCCTAGAAGGAGCAAGAACTGCCCTATGCTCAAAAGTCAAACGGACACATGATAATCGAACGGCAGTCTCACCAACAAATATCACGCCCGTGGCAAGAATGCTCGTAAGAGTAGTTCCTAATCGGCTTGCGAGCAGTCCACCTATGAGCGGTGTCCATGTGCTGTTCAGGCTAAATGCCGCAATCAAGAGACCGAAATCGGTGTGTGATGTTCCGATCTCGCGAGCTAGGCGGCTCTTGAGCGGGCCCAAGATATACGAGGCGCTGAGATACCGTAAGTACTGCGCGGGGGGTGGGTAAACGACAAAGCACAAACTAATGGCTCCCGACGCTGAGGCTACAAGTGCACAAGAGTGCCAGTGTTCGAATGAAGAAAGCTCTTCGTCTGACCGAAGGGGTCGGCTGCTCCTCGAACACGACTGGTGTAGAGCCTGGTTGACCTACCATACCATCAGAATCGGTGGTAGCAAAGTCATACTCGGTGTCCGAGTCAGTGTCGGTCGTTGGTTGTGCGGTAGCAAGAAGCCCATCGCACGAGGAGCGACGATGATGGGTGGCCGTAACCATGGAAAGAAAGAGACAAAGCAGATAGGAACGGATGAATGCCAGCAACCAAGAAAGGCCTTACATGAGCAGCAGGGCGGAAGTGCTCTCCTCAGATGCCGATGGATACATTTAACACAAGATCACGCGGCTTATCAGATAAATCCGAATCGCTCCACGGAAATCGGAACTAACAAAGAACCTTCGTCGCGAAATCTATGTATTCATAACTTTGTGCTATAGGAGATAAGTATGTCGAGGTAAACATACATGTTGATCACACGACATAAAGACTGTTCTGCAACGAAAAAAAAAAACGTTCAGAGCTTGTTATTCAGAGCAACATGCAAGTATGTACTCACTTGACTGTGCCGGGTCCCGCCGCCGAGCCACAAACATGTGGCCGTCATCGTAAGCACGCAAAGACTAAATTCCGTCCAACCCAAAGCTTCAACCGTCAGCGACTGACGACATCTACGAATTCTTTTGCCTTAAAAGTATACAAGAGCCCAAGTGTTATACAGGCTCACCTGGATATGGTAGCTGATCCCGCACAATTCCCCCCGCTCCTCGTGTTATGCATCACCCCTGCCGCAGTGCCCTGATGTGCCGATCGATATGGATGTATGTACATAAAGATGAACTCGAGGCAAAGTGACGTCTAGCATGACTTACCCATAACACACTCGTCATCAACAGCCAAACGACAGAACTCGCTATATTGGCCAAAAAGTGACTTGCGCCGTCAACACACCAAAGAATGTACGCAGTCGAGAATAGAACCGTCCACGCCGCATTGAACACAAAAAGTATCAGCCTGAGAAAAATCATGGAGCTATGTATTCAAGTTCAAAAAATAGTTGCCGATGATGAACGAACTTACAAGGCGTGGTATCGCGGACTTGGCCAAGTGCCATGTTCATTTCCGGCGCTCACCAAGAACGCGGAAAGTCCCAGCTCAGCTAGAGCAGAACATGTCATTATAGTAAAGAGAAACGGGTGGTATGTCGATTTATTGGGTGACGACTTTTGCTGAGAAGGAGTCATAGGTCGCTCCATTGTATATGCCTTGCGACGGCGACGTCTGTTTCTGAGTGAGAGCTTTGGGGAGGAAGAGATGGTGCCCGCTTGAGGCATGCTGACTGACGGAAATACTGCTCAGGCAACAGCGTTGGGCACATAGGAGGAGCTGACGCCTCATTGTCTTGCGTATACATAGCCTCGAGGCATACACATTCCACCCTGAATTCACGCCTCAGTGTTGGCTGCGCTTCCAAAACACCACATTTAGATCGCAAGGGAGAACCCCAAGTCCAACGAGGTTGACCCAAAAATAGTTGAGTGATGCCAAAATGCAAGTCAAGGGTGAATCGTACATGCTTGTCGAGCTGTGTATGAATTACTTTGGAGTATAAGGTAGAGATGAGATGAAACAATAACGCCATTTTACAGTTTCAATGCAGCTGTAGCTATTTGCAGCGCCCCTTCTTTGGTTTTATTACCTATGCGAATAAGGTGTGAGCTGTTGACGCCCATATGTGATGAAAAATAGGATGCTTACCTCCAATGAAACCCGAGGCATGTATAAATATACCTCCTGGAATTCCAGACACCTTTGACAGCTCTTCATCCCTAAGCCCACGCCATGCCTCTGGTAACGCCTTTCGACTCTCAAAGCTTTCCGGTGAGACCGGGACGGCTTGGACACGCCAATTACTTGCGGTCTCATCAGGGTAAATAACATATATAGCCTCTCCTGGAGTGATGCCGGACGATGGATCAGCTTCGAGTTCGAACAGATGTTCCTGAGCATGGGAAGTCACAATCTTTTTTTGGCTCGATAGGAGGCGACAGATGACGAACCTTCCAGGGTAGGAATTGTTCGAAAAGGATGATCTTGCCGGTCGAGTCGATGCTTTCTTTGCTTTTGGCGACAGATGAGGTGAGGATATCCCTCGCAGGCAACCAGGCGTTGGCATAGTAGTTCAACCGCCCCAGGAACTCTTCGCCTGTCATCTGGGATGCTTTTGCAAACAGGGTCTAAAAAGAATGGTTAGATGGTGACTAGTAGGGAAAGTGACATCGTACATCGACAGCTTGCGCATCTGCAGGCTGATTCCAAGCGGGGTTGAGATGGGCAACACGACCCGAAAGATCGGTGCGGCTTCTGTACTTTGGCTTGATATCGTTGGGATATTGGGAGATGCCATTGTCAATTGCGTCAATTGCTTCAATGAATTCCTGTACAACAAACTCGCCATCGTAAGGGTGTATGTACGACAGGGAAAAGTAACGTACCCTGTACAACTTGAGCCATAATTTTTCCACCTTTTCATCGTCGACTGAGAGTTGCGTCTTGTTCGCGATTATTTCTTTACCAAAATGTCTGGAAATATATGACATGAACAGTGTAGTGGTTGTTGTCTGATATGCTGCTCACTTGTAAACCAATCCTGCCGACGACAACTTTGTAGTAAAACCGTAGCCGAAGACTTCAGTAAAACCACGTTGGTGATGGTCGAAGCGCTGCTTGCTTTCGTCATATACAGCGCCGACATCAACGACGATGTTGCATGTGTCGAGGACAGCTAGGTCGCGAGTGCGTATCAAGTCTGCAGAAATCGAGATAAGTCGAGCAGGAGAAAAGTCTTTAGTATAGACAAACCAGCGTCACGGTATTTATCAGTCTGGCGCAATAAAAAGACAGCGAGAGCTTCATCGCAATGAAAAGTCCCGTTGTGAGTACCGATGACCTGGGGGAGGTTTGGCAAAGGTGAGGGTGTTGGATGCTGGTCGAACCTGTTGCAATTTTTGCCTTTTTGCTGGTGTTTCCTGAGACGCGTTCGTCATGATTGGACGTAAAACAAAACGAGAGTGATAGATCGATGGACGAGATAGATATCTGGAAAAACGAGGAAAGAACATATGATATGGGTGTCGGTGTTTGCCGTATGTAGGCACAGAGCAAACGTGATTAGAGAAAGAGAGGGGTTATACAGTAAGTAGTTGGGTGATAAAGAGTGCGGATATTCGCCTGTGCGTACAGTGTCTATGAATGTCATGTCCGTGAATCAGGGTAATATATATGCAAAATGTCCAGGGGTGTCCAGGGCTCTACAGGACCATCAATGCTCCAGTCAATACCAAACCTCCTACTCCGATAAACATTGTATTCCTTGCTAGTGTTGATGCAGCAGCGATATACTTGTCATCTGGACCAAATGCACCTCCTGAGGCACCTGGAAGGGGGGCACCGCCGGGGCCGCCGCCGCCAGCTATTGTTGTTGGGGCAGTGGGAAGGGGTGAGTGTGAGGTGGAAGCAGATGCTGATGAATTTGCGGAGGCTGATACGGTACTGTTGGCAGAAACCGTGCTGTTGGAAGAAGCGGTGTTGTTTGTGGAGGCCGACTGAGTGGGTGCAGCGGCAGTCGACAAGAAGAGGATGGTGCTGGTGAGAGTGGTGATCTGTCTGTTTGGCCCAAGTGACTCGAAGACAGAAAGACTGGTCGATGTGATGACGGCCTGTGAGGAATTTGTGGAATTGGACTGCAGAGAAGGTCAGACGGGACATGGACGACAAAATTAAATGTACCTGTGCAAAAGCCAGCAGCGGAAGAGCGAGTGCTAGGAGGACCGTCTTCATGGTTGCCAAAGAGGAGAGTCACGTGGCGACAAATCTCTCAAAGTCCGAGCTAATGTTTATCAGTAACATAACATGTCAACACCACCGCCACTGCCTTCGACAGCAATCTCTCTTCTCCTCGAGTACATCGCACCTCCATCCCTCCTTTCGTCTCTTCCTCCTCATCTCATCTCCAATTCACTCGCACAACGCCATCATTTCCTCCACATAACCCCCGACGATCCTGCTCAGTATCTCGCATGGCCATCTGATCTCATCCCCAATGCTCAACAGTTGGCTGTAGATCTCCTTGAATCCCTCCAGACACCTCTCCATCTTTCAGTCTACACCATCCGCTACACTACCGATACAGAGTCATTTTTCGCACATGTCGCCATTTCTACCGAACGGCCACCCGGCCTCCGTCTAGTTTTTCAATGGACTCCCTCTGACGGCTGGAAATTTCACAACCTTGCCCTCATGCCTTTCCCTCCAGACTCTTACGATTCCATTCACGACATGCTTGCAGCGCCTCACAGCGACCCATCCATCGTCAACAACGATGAGGATTCCTATTGGGACGCATACGGCCAAAGTGATGACACTGACTATCAGGGATCTAAACCAAAGGCAGAGCTCGAGCAAGTTTCAGAGGACGCCTACTGGGCTCAATATTCCTCTGTCCACGGTCAGTTCCCTTGCCCTCTGCTGGTAGCTAACCCCACTCAACTATCTCAGGATCGGCTGATTCCGCACGCCCTACGCCACCTACAATAACTCGGAAGCTCGAAAACGAGTTTGAAAGCGAGCGCGTCATTGTAGAGTACCCTTCCCACCGTACGTACTCCGCCTACAACCCACTCGCACCCCCATCCCCCAGAAGACTCGCCCATCTTCTCGCCAACATCACTCCCTTGGATGTGTCTGACTCTGGATTCGACTCAGCCGAAAAGATTGAAATCGAATCATCCCCTGTCGCCCCATCGTCGGCCTTACTCTCAACCGAGACCTACACCCCGTCTTTGCAAACCAGTTCTGCCGTTTCCCCAGCGATTGAGCAAAGCCCCGCCGACGAAGCCCGATTCGCACTCAAGAACACCATTCGTAGCGTATACCAACTGTGGAGAACCGGCAGGGTGATTGAATCGTCGACTTTGGATGGAGACCGTGAAGAGTTTCTCGAGATTGTTCGGCAGGCTCTGGAACAATAAATCGGACGATTGAAGCGCAAATTACGATACCCTTATGACATTTTTATGCCCCACACATAACACATTCACACACCCTGCAATCATTCCATGTATAATATTTGTTTCTGCTGCTCTGTGTTGACTCTTCTCATCCAACCTCCCACACTGCAACCCAATTGGATCTAGAGCACACACCGAGTTTGTCTTACTAGTCCGTGGCTTCGTCTTCGCTAGTAGTACTAGCTTCGTCGTTTTCGGCCTCCTCACTCTCATTCGTGCCCGCAGTGCTTTGAGCCTTTTCATCTCCTCCCATGGATCTGACAGGCAAAGGAGGCTGTCCAGGTAACCGCTGCGAGAATGGATAAGAATCTAGCATACGATCACTTATAAAAAATTAGATAACCTTGAAGGCGAATTTGCAAACGAGATGTTTCCCTGGATTCAGGCCTTGCTCTATCCATGCCTAAAAGATTCCAATCAGCGGATGGATTAGCCTTCTCAAGTCGATTGATCCATGCCTTTTCAACTTTGTATAAGCCGTCATACCGATACCTGCAACGATAAATTGAAATCGAGTCGAATGGTAGCTAGCGACAAGTCCTTTACCCTTCACTTGGAGCGTACTTGGATTGAAGCTTGAATCCACGAACTACTCGGATAGGTTTACCAGTTTCACAAGAACGCTGATTTAGGCTGTCAGGGACAATGCAAAATGAGAATCTTTGTGACTAACCTTCAGTGCCCTGTTGAACTATATAAAAGGAGGGCTTCAGTAAGTTGATCATGACAAAGGGAAGAGGAAATCGGTCGAACATGGTTATCGAAACTTTGATCGAAGCTCTGGGGTGCTGTACGAAGCTACAAGGAGAAACCATGTCGTAAGAACAAAGAAAATGCAGTGTCATAGACAAATGAACCAACATTCTTGGGAGCCGCTTTTGTTCCATTAAGATCTCTGCCACCTGAAAGTCTTCAGACAAAGATACCTCTCTAAAAAGGCGTAACTAACCGGAACCAGTATATGTGCTGATCGCATACTATAGGTAACGTTTTCTTCAGCAAGAATAAATTCGAACTCACAACGCATATCCAAGGTCAACATCATCCTCGTAGCCGCCGCTGAGTGCGACACTATAGGCACCTTCTGAGCACCCAGAAATACCTGCTACAGGAGGACTTTACAGAGTTTTTTTTTTGAGATTCAGCTCGTGGTCGACAAGAAAAAAAAACATACGCATGGACTGAATCTTGACTACACTCCATCCTACTTCCCCACCAAGAGCCAACTTCAACATCCGGTATAGAACCAAATGTTTTCCTGTATTAATTGAGATGAGTCCAATTTAACAAAGAGGCTTAAGAATCACTTACGGGTCGTATCGTCGAAATTTGCTGTCAGCCTTAGGTCGCTCCGCTTTGTCTTTGATTAAAAGCGGGGCACTTCGTTGCTGTTCCGCAGTATAGTCTACTTTTTTCTTCCCAGACGTCCTGGCGCTTCGACGCACTCCACCAGGAACAGGCGACTCCACTCAAAACGGAAACTAATTTTTGGCTTTTGCCAATCCAAGTCACATGAATTGCTCGTGACCGCGTATTTCAATGCGATTACAATGACATGTCTCTATTACGTAGTTGAACAATGAAAAGGGACAAAATAGCTACATTATTCAAACATTATTTGATGTTTTTGAGCTGCAAAAGAACGGTTGCATAAGTAGAAAAAGAGTGGTGAAAAGGCACGGTGACTTACACGCTGAGTATTCATGTGGAGCCTCTGCTCAACCCGAACGGCCTTGCCTTCAATACGGTCGATTCTCTGATTCTGATTGTCCAGCTCGGAGCCCATAGCCATGCCAAGGGCTTTGAGTCGTTTGGAGACTTCGCTAATCTCATCCAGATTGTCGTCCAATTCATCCTCGAGCTCGTCATCGGAAGCTGTCGCTTCAAATTGATAACGTTTCCTCTGCTCTTTCTGAATCGCCTGTTGCTCTGCTGTCTTGAACCTGGCCCTGACTCCACTACCAAGGAGCTCCTCCTCATCATTCCCCCGGCCATAAGTGGCCGCTCGTCCAAGGCGGTTCTGAGTTTCTCGAATGTCCAGCATAGTCTTTTCTCTCTCGTCACGTTCTTCATCATAGCGCGCTTGAATTTTTGCTTCCTGTGCAGCGCGCTTCGCATCTTTGTTGAAAACAATGACCGGCCGAAAGATCGAGCGATTGAGCTGCTTGAGTTCGTTGGTATTATCTTCAGCTCGAGCGGAATGGCCCTTGGCCACGTCCAAGTGACGCTCGGTGTTCGCAAGCTTTTCTATGGTCACAAATAAAGGACATGAATATCGAGGAGGAAAGATATACATACCTGATTGATCACCAAGACGTGTTAAGGTGCTGCGGGCGGTTTCCTCAGCTTCCCGCGCCATCCGAAGAGCATTTCTTGTCGAGTTGACGCTCTCTTGTTTGGTGAAGCGGGTTTGTTGTTTGATCCCCTCTACGTCCTCTTCGTTCTCTTCGCCTGGATTCGGCTCTGGTCGTCCGGATTGTGGACCATCAAAGAATCGTCCGGATCCAGATTTTTGTGGGTTGTAACCAGAAAAAAGTTCGTTACGATCTTTCTCGATCTCTGCTGTGCCACGGGAGTAAACATCACCAACACCATTACTCCTGCTGTATTTGTCTCTCGGGGAGTCTTCTGCGGAGTATGACGGAGGTTGGCTGGTAGTGGAGTAGTATGAATTGCTGCGGCTGCTAGGGGTGTTATAAGGATCGCCGTCTCGGCTGGCAACATAGGTGCTGGCGTTGGAATGATACGGAGATCGGGAGGTAGGACTGGCTCCACCCGAGCGAGAAGTGCCTTGCGCTACTGGAGGGATGAGATTCTGTTCTTTGCGTTTGAAGAGTGGCATAGTGTAATGTGTGTCTTGTACTTGGAGGATTGTGGTTGGGATGTGGTTGCCAATGTGGGCTTGAGGCCATCACTCGACATAGAAATCAATCATGTTGACCGATTACCGCGACCCTTCCCTAGATCTTTCTTCGGCTTGCCCACAATCGTCACACCTTTTCCACTTTTGACAACACTTTCCAAAGCTGCCTTCTTCTGCTTCTTGACTGAGCCAATAGTTCTAGCTCTCGCAAACTTATCGACGTTTTTATCCAACGCGTCTCGGGATTTCTTCCTTGCTTTCCGTTCTCGTCCTCGCAAAGCTCGTTTTTCGGCAGGTGTAAGTTCACTTCTTGCTCGAGGGTCAGCGGCTAAAGGAGCAAACACTTCTTCAGGTGCCAACATGGTGGTGATTGACTTTGTTGTCGGGAGCGCAGACTCTAGAGCCGCCGTCGACACATTAGAAACGGTGGAGATGGTTGCCTTGGGCTAATGCAAATGATGAGTTGAGTTGAGTTGGGGTTGAGGGAAAACCACATACTTGTTTCGGTATGAAATACGAATTGCACAGCGCATCAAGTTTGTGGCATATGCCTTCCCAAAGTTTCTCGATCTCCTCATGTTCCTTTTTTAGTTTTCCATCACGATCCTCACCAGCCACTCCGCCTGTTCGATTTGCAACATATTCGTCCTCATAAATTTGAGCCAATGATTGCGTCGATTTCGTATCCTTCAATTCGAAGACACGAGAGGGTAAGAAAGGTTTGTCATCGATAGGACGGATGCGAACAACGTCGTCGAAATGATTTTCTGATATTCGTGCTTTGATTCGTTCTTCAAGACTGCGCACGGTTTCTTCGGTGACGACGGGTACAGCTTTCATCGCTCGTTCAAACTCGAGATCTTCTTCGAGCACAGAATTTTGAGGACGTGACTTGGAACTAGCTTCTCCCATCAACACCCAGTCTTTGGGTCCAACATTTTCAGACTCCAATTCTGTTATCTGTTCCCGGAGCTCAGCCATTCTCCTCTCGTGCGTCGAAAGATCTGTAATAATGAACATTAGACGCAGAACATGCCATATGTTAAGAAACTTGACCGTTTTTGTCTGTATCATCCCTCTCGTCAGCAAAAAGATCATCTTTCAATCTTTCTATTGCTTCTCTTCTTGTGCCATCGAACATGTTTTCTTCATCTTCATCCGACACCTGAGAGCCCTCAACGTCAGCCTCCATTCCTCGCTGAGACACGTTGTCGTCATCGTCGTCGTCGCCCTCCTCATCATCCTCATCCTCCTCTTCGTCCTCATCCTCCTCTTCGTCCTCATCCATTGTGTGAAGTGGGAGATTTTTCCCTTTTGCCCTGATGTTTTTAACCCTGACCTCTTCGTGGAACCGGACTTTTCCTGAATTCTTCGAAGCCCCATCTAGCTGACGCTTGACTGGAGCTGTCTTTCGGGGTGACACAAAGAAATCATCATACATAGCCTCTGAGAACGAATGTTAGATGATGGCCAACCGTCAAGAAGAAAAATCACACTCACCCCCGGGGGCGCCTCCTTCTTCTGTATCTAGACCGTCGTCGTCGTCGCAGGCAGCAAAGAGGTCGATCGATATATCGTCGTCTGACTCCTCTTCTTCCCCTAGCCTGCCCGCAGAGGACGACTTGGCCTCGACCTCTTCCGTTTCAGCGTTGAAGGAAGCCAGGTCAAAAAATCCGTCATCAAGCTCAGAATGTTTTCTTGATTTATAACTGGGAGGTTTACGCTTCAGAGGGAAAGGCGAAGAATTCGATTCGGTATCGCTCTCATCAGAGGACGGATCGCGTAGGTCTGTGACACCCTCTGGCAAGTCATCTTCATGGTCCGAAACTTCTTCATCACCCTCACTACTTTCACCCTCGCTGCTCCCAGTGTCGTCCTCGTCGGGGTAAGAATCGAAATCGACGTCTTCACCATTGGCCATGGCTTTCAACATCTTATTTAAATCCTCGTCGTCGTCAAATTCATCTTCAGAACTACCATCCTCCGTTGCGTCTTCTGTGTCTCCTTCGGGGCTGCCTTCCAGAACATGCTCAAGAGTTTCGCATATATGTTTGGAACGCAGATCCAGCTGGGTCCAAACCTGTTCGTCATTCATACCTTCGATGAAAAGGGAATTAATTGGTGTATTGGCTACGACAGGTTTGGGAGGTGGTGGACTGGGTGTCCGTTTCCGTTTTCCTTTTGTAACACTCTGTGATCGCGTCTGTGGAGCGAAAGACGGCTCGAGAGAAGTTATTAGTTGACTTATATGCGGTTGAGACGACTTCTCGGAAGATACAGCTATGATAGACGTATTAGAAACGGGCAAGGACAGAAGGGTAGGACTCGCACCGAGGTCGAACAAAAATTTGGCGGCATTGAGGGCGGCTGAACGGATATCTTCGCTTCCCAGGGCAAAACATTCTGGATTAGTATCAACCAAACCTGAAAGGGCTTGTAGTTCAGAGAATTGAGGGTGCGGCATGGCCATGGCCATCGGTGTGGAAAGAATAAACTCTGTAGAAGTCACGGTATTGATCTCAAAAATGCCATCATCAGTTGCCTGAAAAGGCACAAACCCGCACCCCTTTAGAAACGCACCCCGGTTGCTCAACACGCCCATGACACGTCCATTCCAGCGCTTCTGAAGAACAATAGTTGTTGACGTTATCCGTTGTCATTAACTATGCGTCTTTTGTCCTCCTCGTTTTCTTGCGCTCGTTCGGGAACAATGGCAGGCGCACCATCGTCCTATAAGAATCTTCCTGTGTTGAGCAACAAGAGCAAGCCCTTTCCATTCAGCCGCAGAGCGAGCTACCTGGCACATCTTCCCTTTTATTACTCTTGGCACTATATCTTTTAATACCTTACCTTCCTTTCGGACTGACTTAGACTAGTCTCCATCATGATTGCAGGTCTATCCAAAGCTGCTACCCAATACCTTGCTCCCATTCTTCTTCTTACATCTCTTTTGCTTTTCTCGTTCGCGTTCCTGGCTCCAGTTGTCATGTTGCACGATCAGGTTGCTCTTCTCACCGTGACACCGGCAACATCATTGGTTCAAGAAGGCAGTGTAGACGGACCAAGTATTTTCTTGGGCCTTTTAGGTTTGTGTTTGACGTGACTATCAATATCAGGCGACTGACGCAATCCAAGGTTCATGCTCTCAAGCCCACAAATCCGCTCCAGTGAATTGTACGAGTCCAACCTTGACTCCTGTCTATGGTGCATGCTGCCTTAGAGAACTCCTCTTCTAATTCTCTGACCCAATCTCCAATTGCGTTAGACACATCAATACTTCCCAGCAGTGCGCCCAGCCTGCTCTTGTCTCCCCCTACAGCCTCAACGCCTGCCTTCATCGCTGTATCGTTGGGCTTCTCAGTCTCGTTCTTTGTCACTTTCACCCTGATTTCTTTCCACCACAAAATGGGGAAGTTTGGCACGGTGTTTCATCGACCTTTGATTCAGCGTATATCCGCATGGACCGGCTTCATCGGCTTCTTAATAGGTTGTGTAACCTCTTTATCCCACTTCAACTGAACTCATAGCAAAACAGGTCTCACCTCGTTCTTGATTGTTCGCATGTGGTTTGGGAAGGCTGTTCAGGATTTTAATAAAACCATTGCTCTTGAAGGGCAGCAAGGACCGAAACTCATGGCAACAATAGGAAATGCTTTCACTAGTGAGTTATGTTTTCTCTTGTGACTTCGAGTCATTCATGAATGTAATACTAGTGGCTTGGGTTGCATTCGCATTTTACGCTGTTCCGGTGATCATTTCCTTGACCAAATTCAACGTCATTTCACAATGATGGATTCTGGAGAACTCGAGGAACAAGTGATGGACAACGGGAAAACCTGCTGCGTGACTCGTCGCAATCTCGGATCATAACTGAAAAGGACAGATGGACTTACTCCGAGCATCTACTCAACGCAACAAGTACTATACATGATTCTTGCGTAGGCTGTTGACAAAACTTTTAAAACCCAATAACAAAGAGCTGATTAATTCAACTACCTCAACATCACAGAAGTGGGTTAGCTGCTCACTTTGATGCATCATATTCTAGGTCGTTACAGAAATGGGATCCTACGATCACTAGACTGCATGTTTTTGGTGACTATCGAGTTATGGTTCCTCACGCATCAATCTCTGTCTCAAGCCCGTTGCCTCACGTGGATAGATCTCATTTCAAGGCAAGAACTGATGATGTCCTGCTCTTCCAGAGACAGTTCTATGCTTTATATGCGAAGTGACTCCGAGTCTAGAAGAGCCTGTACACCCATATGCGTTTCGGCCATTCCACGCTCTAGTCGCGCATGAGTCACAAGCAAGGGAACGATGGAGTAAGTATAAATATTGAAAGAGACTGAGCACAGTATACCAATCCCGAGATGAAGCGAAATATTTCCATCGCTGTTGCCTTCGCACTTTCTCCCCTCGCTCTCATCATAGTCAATGGAGCGGACATTGATATCGTGCGCAGCAACAGGCTTAACGGGATAATATACGGAACCACTGGGGCAACGTCAATCGCGACCTGGTAATTTTTGAAATTATCGCTGCAAAGCAATTTCTCCAATATCGCATAGGCTTTCCACTTTGGCTCCGAATGGGTCGTGGCCTGATGTCAACTATGCGATGGGCTGTGATGCCCAGAAAGCGAGCTGGCCGGCTCAAAGTCACTGGAGCCGTATCAGTGAGCATTTCTTTTTACTTCTGAGAGTCGTTTTTCAAGAACATTCCCATCAGACACATTCGCTGCTGCATGGCATGGTGGCCTTAAGAATGCGAATCAGTATGCGGGAGATTCGCAGCTCAGAGCCGCAATATCAAGTGGCATGAACTTTTGGTTTTCCCAAGATTTTACCATTCCTGCATGCATAGACTCCGGGGGAACAGCAGCCTGCCCATGCTCAACACCTGGATTCTGGGACGAAAATTGGGATTCCAATGTCAGTTGATTGCATTGTTTTGTATGTTATATTTTTTGAGAAATTGGGCCTTATCTACCAGATTATTCTAATACCCACATGGGTTGGTCAAGTGTGTCTTTTGCTTGGAGACAGTCTCACTGCATCAGAACAATCAAGCTGTGCGTTGATGACGGGAAGAGCATATAATACATTTCAAACCGGGATCAATGGAGTCAGCGCAATTACTGGCGCGAATACACTAGACATTGCCAGTATCGGCATCGATCTAGGTTTATCCACTTCGAACCTAACCTTAGTGTCAGACGCATATGCCAGGGTCCATGCAGAGCTTGTTATTAAGGACGGCATCAAAGCAGATGGCATCAGAGCCGATGGCTCTTTCGGTGAGTTTTTAGGGGGCTGGGTCCATTCAGAAAGTATGGGTCTTCATAGATATTTTCATGCAGGACAACATGCAGGCATTATTTATAATGGAAATTACGGTGAGTACTGCAGTTAGTTTCTTTATCACGATATCTAAATCCAGTTCCTTTACCGTCCTCCTTCAGGCAAAGATTAGTATGTCGCTTGATGTTACCATTTTCCACAGACGTAAAGAAATTTAATCAGTACCAACGATATCTTGGCCCTGGAAATTGCAGCAGACGTGACGCAATTTCAGGCCACTCAAGCATCCCAGGATGCCTTTACAACTTTACTTGATGCAAACCAGTGGATGATTTTTCGTAATGCTGTCACTAATGTCTTACACTGGGATTTCGTAAGTGACATTTGGTGGCTGAACGTGTTCAAGTGTTACTGATTCCAAAATGCAGTCCGTTCTAGGTCGCATCATTAGCCTCCCAGTTTCTCTCAATCAGTACGCTAAATTGATTTTACTTGGTACTTGTCGTCTCACCGTCCTGACCTAGAGCGACCGCCAACTTGAAGATCAACTCTACACAACTCCAGGTTCTGGCCCAGCTGTGGAATTCATCAACTATATCTCAGATATACAGCAATTTAATGCTGAACACAACTGATGCAAATGCTGGTGCACTTGAAGGAAATCGTATGTTCTACGCGAATGATTACATGGTAAGGTGGATCACCATCATGCAATTCTTCAGTCTCACGATGATAATGCAGGTGCAACGAGGAAATGGATATGTCACTACTCTGCGGATGTATTCCAAGCGAACTCAGAACACTGAATGTACAAATTCTCAGAATCCCTTTGGATTCCACCTTGCGGATGGTACTCTTTATACGTATGTTCAGGGCAATGAATATGAAGATATTTTCGCCGCATGGGATTGGAATCTTATTCCAGGAATCACCGTGGATTATGGCGCAACCCCTTTGACTTGCAGCACCACTCGTAAAACTGGCACTCAGCCACTTGTTGGGGGAGCTTCGGACGGGTTCATCGGTGTCGCAGCAATGAGGTATGAAACTCCGACAACGAAAACATTAAATTGGCGTAAAACATGGTTCTTTCTCGAAGATGATGTTCAGTTCGTCATGCTGGCTAGGATAACTTCTTCGACATCTGCACCCGTATTCTCCGTTTTGGATCAACGCAGACGTTCCGGAGAAGTGTTCGTCAATGGAGTCGCTGCAGATAGTGGTAACTTCACCTCTGCCATTTCGTTGTGGCATGGTGGGATTGGTTATACGTTCAACACATCGAATCCTGGCACCTCGCTTGCATTGCAGCTTGGTAATCGTACTGGGTCTTGGCAAGCAATTGGGACCGCGAATGATCCACCCACCACCGTTGACTTGTTTGCTGCGTGGCTGAACCACACTGACATCACCTCTTCTGCCTCCTATACAATCTATCCTGGAACTAGTTTTGAATCATTCCAACAAAAGTCAGAAGCATCTCAGCTCCAGTCGATTCGCAACGACGGTAGCATTTCCGCAATATTAGACGTTGCTCATGATACGGCTATGTTGGTATTTTGGGTTAATACCGGTGGATCGGTTACCATTCCTTCTACAGTTGGGAACGCACCCGTCACGGTCAAATCTACGGGTAACTCTGCTGTAATCGTTCGCACAGACACCTGGGTTGTAACCATCTCGGACCCTACTCAGTTGCTCACCAACATTACTCTTTATTTTACTCTGGGACCCGGTCCTTCTCCGTGGGGAACGGATAGGTTTAAAGCTTTAGCGATCGACCTGCCGACCGGTGGGCTCGCAGGAAGCAGTGTTACCCAGTCGTTAGTTTGAAATCTTAATACTTATACGTGTATTATTTACCTCAATATCTTATATTCCAAGCATCGCTTCTGGGAACTTTGCTTGACCATCTTCATAATTCAAATAGTTTTTTTGACCATTTTAGATAAAGGTTGAAGTATGACGTGTCGGGCCACTTGTTGTATACCTAATTTCTTCCATGTGCAATACACTATCATTCGAAGCCCTCCCAACCACTATCCAACCCCTCACTAACCCTCCATGTTGCACCCACCCCATCTCTGCCCTGCAACCACCTCCTAATCCTCTCCTCATCCATACCCTCCGCTCCCTCATCAAGCACTCCCACATCCCCCTCCCTCCAAAGTGCCAACACCCCCCACCCAATAACCATCATCCCCGGCGGCCTCTGCTCCCCAATACTATCCATAGCCCTAACAATATCCCTCAAAGTCGAACTAATAACCCTCTGATCAGGCATCGACGCCCTTTCGATGATTGCTACGGGCGTGTGTGGCGGATAAGCCATCCCATCCCTCCTCCTCCCCTCTGCCTGCTCCTCCGTTAAAGCCTGGATAACAGCCGGAAGCCGCGCAACGCCCATCAGAATGACGAGCGTCCGTGCACGTTCGTAGCCTGGCAACTGGACGTCCTTCCCCTTGCGTCCTACGCCCGTGCAGACCATGAACGACTCTGCGACGCCGCGCTGGGTGACGGGTATACCCGCGAATGTGGGCGCGGCAAGGGCGGAGCTGACGCCGGGGATGACGAGGGGCTCGAAGCCATGTGAGCGGAAGTAGAGGACTTCTTCGCCGGCGCGGCCGTAGACGACTGGATCGCCTTGTTTAAGCTGTGAAACCATTCAACGTCAGGCAGGTGAATCGAGGGAAAGGGGAGGAAGAGAGGGGGGGGAAAGGAGACGAACTCGAACAACGGTCAACCCGCGCTGGGCAGCTTCGACGGCCGCTTCCATCATCTCCATTTGAGCCCCTTCAGCATTACCGGGGAACTTCTTCGCGATGTGAATCTGTACAGTTCTCGGGATGAGCGCGAGAACCGCGTCTGGTACGAGTTTGTCGGAAAGTACGAGGTCAGCCATCTTTGTTAATGCGGTATGTGTCGCGAGCGTGAGGAGGGAGGGGTGTCCTGGCCCCGAGCCGACGAGGAGAATTCTCCCTTTACGCGGAAAAACGAGGGAGTGGATAGAGGGTAGGGTTGTCTCGGGGTGTTCCAGCAGTGGGGATGGAGCAGGAGTCCGCTCGCCATCTAGGACTTCCTCCATCTCGGCGTCGGACATCTGGGCAAGTTTGGATATGGACCAGTATTCGCTGACCTGTGCTACCCATTTTATACGTCGTTTCGAGCTCTCTGCTTCGGTTTCACTTGTGGTCCTGGACGGTACTGGTCGATTCGGCGTTAAAACTCTGTTGTTCTCCTCCAATTCATCATCGTCGTCTTCGTCGGAATATTTCTCCTCCTTCTTCACCGCCCTAGCTTTAGCTAGAGCACGCATCCTCCCTACGCGTTGCACCGCACCTCCCACGTCTTTGGGTAACCGCGACACGATATCCCTCCTTATCCGCCCTGCCAAACGACAACCTTGTCCGTTGGTAGTAACCCCGACTTGTAGAGGAGTAGGATTACCGCCGGCATCTTCGAAACGATGGGTAGATGTAAACGTAAAGTCACATAGATCCAGCATATCTGTAGTGTTAATCGGAACATTGTGTGCCCTGCAAGTCTTGTAGACTTTCTCAGCAAACGCTCGATTTTGCCGACCACCAAAAAGAGTATCTGTCATGCAGACAAGACGCACTTCTGGCGTGGACGCCAGATAAGATTCTAACCCCTCGACAAGTTTGTCGTCCCCAGAAGAAGTTGATGATCCAGGTAACGTGTCCCAGTCAATAAATGTGAGCTGTCCCTGCTCAGATCTCCATTTGACCTCTTCACAAGCCGAGTTGAAACCTCCAGTCGCGAGTATAACAACTTTGGAATCGGCGTCTAGTGCTGCGAAGGCTCTGGAGGCTGCAAGTGGACCCGAACCTAATACGAGTGTGATGTTGTTGCTCTGCAATCGAAATGCGAGCACGAGAGATGCACCGCCCTGTGGACTGGGGTATCCTGCAGCACTGCTGGGGTTACTTGGCATCGATCCTGATGGTAAAGTAAGAAGAAGGCATTTTGTAACTCTATTCGAGTTCACATGTCGTGCTCATGAGAAATTCAAAAAAAAAACGCAATCAATAATTTTGATATCATTATCCCAATTTGGAAATGATTTTGATCCCACGTGGCGAATGCTTCACCATCGGAGAGGAGTTTTGTGATGATTTCGTCTCTCCTCCACCTCAAATGAAGTTGGTGGACAACGATACAGTACGCACATTCTCCCTTGTCTTTAAATCTTCATTCAATAAACCAACAAATCCAAGTTTCTGTCCCAGCTCACGACCTTGTTCAACGACACCAAAGAGAAGGGGACGATATGGCTCACACATAAAAGACGTGAGCATGATCCACTCAGATTACAGAAATACCAGTCAACTGACGTCTTTGAAGTGCTGTATGACGGAACAGATGCTGTAATGGATGATGGTGGGACCTCTGAAGAAAGCCGCGAATACTCCTGCTTGCTACGCGTAACAGATGGCAGGAAAAATAAATTCTCCACCGAGGTACGTATGACGGGACTCTTAAATACAACTCACATCTCACGACATCCTCAATCCAGGTCTCTCCAGACCATCTATCCAAATTCTACGCTACATACGGCACCCTCCTCAAAACATCAATGACGACGCTCCGCAAACGCGACAGGAAGCGCGAAAAGATCCGATCGGAGCAGGCTGCGGCGCGGAAGAGGAAGATGACAGAGCCGGTTGTTCTCGATGGGCCGAAACGGGGGAAGGGGAGGAGGAAACGGCAGAGACAGGTCAGGGCTGCAGGGAAGCAGATGGAGGCGCAGCAGGGGTTCAAAGAGAGGGAGGAGAAGCAGAGGCGGAGCGCGCTGTCGTCGTGATGGGCATTAGGAATTGTATGTTTGTATGTTCGTCACTCGCTTGGTGGTCTTGCTCTGATATCTGATTTCGACAGTGAAGCTAAGACTGATTGGCGTGTTTTTCGTAACGACAAGTCAGGTCGTTCGTTGTCCATGAGGTATGAGACTTAGGGTTGACCGCACGAACGTCCGGTCTCGGTTCCTCTGCGCAGATCAGACTTAGATCTATCATTGGTCTTTATACAGGAAACTACGCACCCGATAGAGACCTGCTATGGAAGGACAATTTGCGACCAGAGCAATACTTGTACATATTGGGTCTGTGTTATCATATCTTTCGCTTGACAGACAATGGATGTTTTACAAGGCTAGCGCTTTCGAAGCTGGTTGATTGTCCAGTTCTGAGTTCGGACCTGATCATATCTTTCACTCATTCACTACTCTAATCACTTACAGAATCACACTGGGTCGATTGACATATCATATCTTTGTAGTGCTGTACAATGGAACAGATGTGGTCCTCTAAAGAAGAAAGCCGCGGATATCCTTGTTTGTTACGCGGAACAGATGACAGGAAAATAAATTCTCTACCTCTCGACAAATTTAACCAGGGATTTTGGAGACCACATTTGTCCCAAGTCAAGAACCTGCACTGGTGGCGTAACTTACTGCGAGGTCAATGACTGCATGACTAGGCCATTTTCGAAATCGTCATATAGTAAGCCTATAGCAGACTCATCATTATTAAGGTTCTGAACTCGACCGCAGTCATATTCTGGCCATCAACTGTACAAGATCACTGATATTGGAGGTTACTTACGATTTAGTAAAACTCATCAAAGCCCATATCGAAATACGATTATCTTTTCCTCCCCCCACCAACCAACGAGAGCGTTCTTCTTTCTCGCCCTTGCTCATTTCTTCGTCATTGTCATCATCAACTTTTTCCCCTGCATAATCTGCCGCAACGGAGTCAAGGGAGCGAGCAAACTCGACAGTTTGACAGCCTGTTTTATGATACTTGAGTGAGCCAAGTGGCTTCATTGTCCGTGTTGAGTATAGGCGAATGCTGTGGATATGGATATGTTCAACTGATTAGGCATAAAATGGTATATTTCCTTACCTACCATCCCAACCCGCCACGGCACAGACGCGTCCATTATCATGGATTGCGATTGCCCCATTCCCTGGGTGCTTGGTGCGGTGTGATACGAACGCGGTGTTCGCGTCGCTATTCTTCGCCACCAAATTTGACATTAGTATGAGACTGCGCAAACTACGAAGACATACCGTCAGGTCATATCGCCCAACCAAATGGTCAGCCGAAACTGTTAATGCAAATTTATTGTTTCGGGACACACGCATGGCCATGACTGTAGGAATGCTGGGATCTACCAAATATGTTAAGGCAGGCGAAAAACACATACTCGTCTCTGCATGGACCTTTATGTCCCAAATGATTTCCCAACCAGAACCTTCGACAGACGTTGCTTTATCGGCTCTTGCGTACCTTCGCAACGTGACAGAACCACTTTCATATGCGCAGAGCAACCTCAGCTCGCAGCCAGACGCGGATAATGACGGTTCATCCTGATGAGCCTTGAAAACGTGGAGAGACATTATTATACCTGTTCATAACTAGTTTCAACGACATTGCTGATAGCTTCGTCAACTTATCAAGAACTCTTACCCGTTTTAGACCTGTTAGAATTGAATGATGATATCTTTCCTGTCTGTCCAACCGCTGCATGGATGCGCTCGCATGATGGTAGGGCCCAGATGTCTGCCTAATGCAGGATTACAAAATGGATCGCACGGCGCCAAGGGGTACTGTTTGACATACGGAGGTAGAGTCCACCAAGTTCGGCAGTGCGACAAGTGCTTGCAACTCGTCGCTGATAGTAGGTAGAAGCGAGAAGCGACAATAGTTAAGGGCATTGACGTCCATAGAGTAGCATAGCTCTGGGAGCGTTTGTTCTCCGACGGATTGCGCAACAGACCCAACTCGGTCGGGTAGCTCTTCAACCCGCGACCAGACGTGCAGTTTATTGTCCCTTGCGTGGCTTAAGCAAATAAAACGATTAGGTGGTATATTATAAAACAAGAACGTAATGCATACGTGATGATACGATTGCCCCATTCCTCGATTCCCAACAAGGCGTCAGTGTGCGCATTCCACTTTGTTATCGGGCGTAATGAACGAGTCGAGGTGACAATGACAAGGCCAGAAGCATCTCCAGAGTAAATACGCTCGTTGTCAGAAGAGACAAATACAGTGCTAACGGAAGAAGAGTGAGTCCGGAGTAGGTGAGTTGGTGCGACTGGTGGTGGTGCTGTCATGCGATCATTTATCTCCTTGAATTCCAGCTTCTTCGTATTGTCCCGCGTTTCGGATGGGATCCATTGAAGACGACCATTCTCTCATGCCAGTGTTCCTCCTCCACCATTTCCTGAAATTCTTCCTTGGAAAACAAGAATATGGTGGACCCCTTCGACCGTGGTTCATGTACATATATATTATCTTGTGGTCTGTAGCTTTCTGATTCTATGTATACTCCCACAGATCTTAACCGGTCGGTTTTGTAAATGGCAGGAACTGCATAATTGTTACTTACCTGGAAACATTTCTCCAAGATAGAACTCGGGAAGAACTTCGAGCAAGGATATGACGTAGCTTGTGGACATCGCAGCCTCTCGTATCTTCAGTTCCGTGGCTCAGACTTCGAATTATCAACTGGATCACTGATACTAGGATGTGCAGGGTGGCACTCGGTGAGGACGATGTCCAAGAGAAGGCAAAGGATTCTAAACGTGATTCTCATATGTTTCAGAGGACGCTAGCTATGAAGTTGCATAGGTGCGTTGGAGTCCTGAATCGAAATGTTCCCAGCCCTCTCAGGAGTGATTATAGTGAAAGAATGACAGCGGTTTGGGGGATTCTCTATCATTGCCTCTCATTGGGTTGGTATGTATGTACTTCTACTATCAGCTCGCGCCAACCTCATGCATCGGATATCAGCTGGTACAACGCGACCCTGTTCACTTCAACAGTTTTGACCCACATACATACTGCTTACTAGTCGAAACGCCGTCCCTAGACCATGTGGCCGAGTCTGTTACGATAACTACTAACTCTTACTTTCATCTTGCCTTCTCCCTCAAGGCAGAACTGGGAGGCGCCGCTCGTTCAATCTGGATTCCGCACACACTGCAGACTTTTAAAATCAATATCTGATCGATATTGCCTCGAGTGAAGGCCTCGCATTACTTACGGGGTCACATCCCGTAACCGTAACTTCTGATTCGGAATATGATTCGAGATCTTCAATACTTATGGTCACGCGCGTATCCAAGCCGTCGGCCGTAATATTTGGGTATGCTACGGTATAAGAACGGATATCGCAGGACATTGGTGTGCGTCTGGATGATGAAGTGCAGTCGGCTGCCCTTTGGTCTCATTCTTGTAACTCTCCCGTACTTCTGTCCTTCTAGCTGTGCTGCCATCAATGAACCTCTCCACACGAACATCTCAGCCTCATTGGGGCCTCTCAGTGACAACGTCACGTCTTCAGTTCATATAACCTATGCGTCGCAGATCACTGTAACACCAACCTCTATTTCGAGTCCTTACGCCTCCGAGCGGTTCTCTAGTTCAGCGACTTCTGCTGGTAGCACTTTGAGCATTGCGAGTTCTTCGACCGCTCCACCGAAGGAGACGAGCTATCCAGCTCAAGATATTGTTACCATATACGAGCGTCGCTTGAACTCAATTATCGGCGCCCTTCCTAACGGCGCTGGTGGCCTTTCTGCTTGGTTTGATGTCCTTTTCTTATCACAGCTGTGCTTCCACTGACGACAATCGATTGACTAGGCTTTCTTCCCTGGGACCAGATGGAAAATGGCCTGATAGCGAAGTCGATTACACGACTGGTTGTGCTGCTCGTCGAGCGAACTGGCCGGCTCAGGAGCATTGGCAACGCATTGGTCAGTCTTTTCCATGCTCTCATTTGTTGGATATTAAAGCTTGCTCCTTCAGTGGTGATGGCGGCTGCTTGGCATGGTGGTCTCGTTGGCGCAGAACAATACGTTAAGGACAGCCTTATCAGGGCGGCTATTTCAAGAGCGATGAACTATTGGTTTTCACGAGACTTCACGGATGTGGCCTGCCTTGCATCAGGAGGAACTGCATCTTGCCCATGCACCAATCCTGACAACTCCCTGTGGTAGGTGTTTGTTCGGCCAGCGGTATTGGAACAAATTAACCTCAAACCCACAGGAACACCAATTGGTTTTCTAATGTGGGTGAAATGACCAATACACGATCGACGTTCTGAATAGGCTATACAGATCATCCTAATCCCGGACCTCGTAGGGCAAAGTTGCGTTTTACTGAATGGAACTCTTGCTCCAGCCGAGATTGTCAGTTGTACTGACATGTTAATCCGTTCATATAATACCTTTGATACCAATATTCCAGGCGTCGGATTTCTGACTGGAGCAAATGCTTTAGATGTTGCTAGCATTGGGATTGATTTCTCCCTCCTCACGGTCAATCTCACAATACTTGCCGATGCGTATCGAAGGATACATTTGGAACTCGCCGTCGAGAACAGCGTCAAAGCTGATGGGATACGTGCCGATGGATCCTTTGGTGAATACAAAAAATCGTTCCCATGTAGCTTACTTTATAATATTGACCGGCATCTACTAGGACAGCATAGCGGAATCCTTTATAATGGGAATTATGGTGGGGAAGTTCCTTGGTCCATTAGAATGTTTTTCTGAAACTGTTTTTCCAGGCAAGGATTAGTATGCCTTTGTATGCTCTCCGTCACCACTACATCTTACTAATGAATGGTTCACGTATAGCACCAACGATATTCTCGGTTTTGAGATAGAGGCTGGGGGTACTCAATTTGCTGCAAATACTACTGCACAGACTGCATTGGGAACTCTGTTCGATGGTGATCGCTGGATGATCTTCGAGAACTCTTTGACGAACACCCTGCACTGGGATTTCGTACGTCATCCCGCCTGTCTCGACTGGATACTAACACTTTCATCAGTCCGTGTTAGGAAGATTCATCAGCTTTCCTGTCATTGACGCGCAGTAAGTTACGCCACCAGGGAATGAGCATCCGGTTCATTGATCAAACCCTAGAGCCACCGAAAATATCAAATTGAACCTGACTCAGGTTCTTGAATTAGGACAAATGTGGTCTTCGAAATCCTTGGTTACATTTGCCGAGAGCTTGTCAAAGACCGGGATGAATGCTAATGCAGGTAGTCTCAAGGGAAACCGAATGTTCTTCACGAATGATTATATGGTAGGATCTTAGTGGAAAAAATTTGTAACCACGCTTACCTAGATACCAGGTTCACCGTGGTCCTAATTTTGTGACTACTGTCAAGATGTACTCATCAAGAACTCAGAACACAGAATGCACTAATTCCCAGAATGTAGGATCGGATGAATTTTGGGAACATGGTAGTATGCTAAAGATCTTTTTAGCCTTTTGGATTTCATCTCTCTGACGGAACGGTATACACGTACCTTCGTGGTGACGAATATGAGGACATTGCTGCCGCTTGGGATTGGAACCTTATTCCAGGGATAACAGTCGATTATGGGGCAACAATCTTGAGCTGTGGCCACACACAGTTTACGGGTATCGAGAACTTCGTAGGCGGGGTTTCGGATGGGCAAAGGGGACTTGCTGTTATGAAATACACAAACCCGCTTACCAACTCTCTGAAGTGGCAGAAAGCTTGGTTCTTCCTCGATGATGATGTGCAAAGATCACGATCAGTTCACAGCAAACCAACAAGACCTTGTCGTTTGCCATGCCACAAGGTGGCTTAGCAGGTAGTAGTATCACTCAGAAAGTACGACTTCCATAGACCTGATAGTAGTCGCATTGCTGTTCTAACTGATACCTTGATATCTTTCCTGACTTCCAAAGTAAACAGATACAGTGAATGGATTCAAATCACATCATAAGAACTAAAACAAATCAAAACACTGGCTGCTCAGTATAACCCTCAGCTGGTGGTTGGTAAGCCTCCTGAGCCACGTAAGTCTCTTCCGCGGGTGCAGCAGCTGCAGGAGCGAAGGACACGGGCTCTCTTTGCTCAGATGAGGGCTCGGAAACGATTTTGTCGACGGGAGGTTCGAAGATTTGGACGGAATCAGGGAGGGGTTTACGAGGTCCAGTCTGACCTTCAGGATCAGATCCCTTCATACTAGAGAGAATATTCAGAAACGAAAGATGTGATATGAAAAATTCAAGAACACACATTTTAACCTTGATACCAAGGACACCTTGCTTGAGGAGCACGTGGCGGACGGCATAGTCAACAAAGTCGCGGGCAGGTTGACCGGAGTGCAACATGAAGCCGTCGGTGAACTTCATGGACTTGGCACGAGCAGCACGGAGCTTGCCAGAGACGACAACCTCACAACCCTTGGCACCAGACTCCATAACGAAACGAAGGACACCGTAGCAAGCACTGCAATAGGCGATCAGATGAAATTGTAAAAATGATCAAGGGGGACTACACACCGGCGGACAGCGAGACCACCGAGGAGCTTGTATCTCAAGCTCTCGCACTGGGCGATAGCAGAGAGACCACGGTATTGGACCTTCTCGGCGTAAAGCTCGAGGGAATTTTCGGGGAACTTGAAGCGCTTTTGAACGAGGGCGGTAAGTTCACGAATGCGGCGGCCCTTCTCGCCGAGAACTTCCTGGGTGTGGGTTGCACGGATGATGATCTTGATTTTGTGTTATTGAGCAATCTGGTAGAGACAAGAGATGAAGGAGGGGTATCACCTCAGTGCGGGCGTGGGTGACTCGGACATCGCAACCAGAATACCCCTCCTCGGCGAGTTCGCGGGTGAAGAATTCGTTGAGCTCGGCGCGGAAGACACCGTCGGCGACGAACTTGCGTTTCTTGCTGATTTGGGCAGACATCTTGAGGAAAAAAGTGGACTGGCGACGACGACGACGAGCTTGCCTTCAAAATTGATTGCAGGTCACGCGCTCCCTGTGGCTTGAGAAAATAGACAGTACCACCGCAAATTGCCGGAGTTCCCCTATATAATACTCTCCTCCTTCTTCCCACGCCGTCCATCTCAACCATCCGGTAAGTTTCTCCTCCCATTTTCTTCAGTTTTTGCCTGTTTCCCCTTCAATGACGAGTGTTGTTATTTTACAACCTTTGGCACCTCTTAGTAGACTTGTTTCACGAGTTACGGGACTTTGTCTCGCGTGATTCACTGACATGAATGACTTGCTGAGATGTTTTATATTTTCACATAACATTTTGCATTATCTGGTTACTAACGCCAACTCTCTTCAGATCAATTCCTTCTCTGGCTGATGGGTGTTACATGCTCCGTGTTCCGTAGTTCATGTACTGCTAGTTTATGCATATTACATTCGACTTTGATGTCGTGGCGCAATAAAACCAATTTAGGCTGCCCTTAGTGGCGTGCTTCATTGACGAAAACAGCAGCAGCAGACCACATACTTTGGATTAATCTTCTCAATCGGAATCTGTAGTTCTTCGACGCAGTAAGCAAACTGTGATGCAAATGCTTCGTTGATCTGATAGGGGAGCCTGTCAAAGCTATCCTACAGCACGAAAGCTCAATGAATTACCTCATAGACGTCAATATCTTCCTTCGTCAGGCCAAGCTGTGAAAGAACTCTGGGGATTGCGTAGATCGGTGAGATTCCCATGTATTTAGGTTCAACACCTGGTCAAGTCAATTTCATACCAATTACTGTTTCACGTTTATTGCAAGGACATACCGACAATCGCGCTGCCAACCCATTTGCCAACAATAGATAAACCATCTCTTTGCGCCCGCTCACGCGTCGTAAGTACGCAAACGGCTGCCGCATCGCCAATACCACTAGCGTTGCCAGCTGTGGTAGAGGCCTCGCCCCAGTTGGGAAACACTGGTTTCAGGGAGGCAAGCGACTCGGCGCTGACGTTTGGTCGTATTGTGTCGTCCTTCGAGTACATGGTGCCTTTAATATCAATCGGAATGATTTCATCCTGGAAGATGCCTGCAGAAAATGCCTGTACGGCATGACTAACGAGCAAAGAGACGAGCGAGACTTGAGCAATACCTTATTGGCCCTCTCATGCGAAATCAACGCGTACTTGTCTTGCTTTTGGCGCGACACCTTGTATGTTTCTGCGACCATTTCCGATGTCCAGCCCATAGGCTGCATATGTGAGGAAGGGAGATCGTGCCATAGACACCGGATCTTACCTGGATACAATCATGGGCTTCTTGTGATTTGCTGACTGCTTCACATACTTCTGGCGTTGGACGAGGACTGGTGAGTTTGCCTGTGAGCTTGAGAGAGTCGCGACTGGGAGCAGATATACTGACTTGAGGCTCATGCTCTCAACACCGAGAGCGAGACCAAGGGATGCGTCCCCTGCTTGGATAGAATGGGCGATACTACGTATTGCCATTAAACCCGATGAGCAAAGCCGGTTCACAGTCGAGATGGGCTCTTTGAATTGTCCCTTCTTGGCCCTGCCGATGGGAGTACGCTTCGCAAAGGTAATGACGACATCGTCAGGGTTCTTCTGAAGAATGGCGCCAAGGCCACGAGGGGTAGCCTGAGTTGAGGCGGCACGGACGATTGGGGGAATACGGGATGCAAGGGAGGAGGAAAGAAACATGTGGGGAATGCGGGGGAACTTTCAGGACATGGTCGGCTTATGAATGGCTTCTTGCCCAGCGAGTGCCCGTCCCGATCGCCCTCAGAACGATGGTCACGTGGGAATATATTTCTACAGATTCATTATGGACAATAGAATACTTAGATGTGGTATGTTACGTTGGCTATTAAGCAGTGCGGCAGAGAGAGGACACCATGGTCTGAGATCTGAACTTTTGGGTCAGCGGGTTTCAAAGAAACAGCGAAAGGAATCACTGAACACACAATCATGACAGGTCGGGAGTCTCTGCGTTTTTTCTCTTTTTCCACATCCGGGTCAGGAAGCCATAACAATTTTGGCAGAGGTGATGTGCGAGTTTGGGTTGCCCGCATGCAGAACAGTTGACAATATCTGGAGACGAGGCATGAGTGAGCCAGACTTCACGCCAGAACTCTAAAAAACGCACTTTGCTTATCCTTCAACCCCTTGTTCGCACTGCGCATGGACTTGCGTGAGTGTGATATTTTTGATTTTGGTACGGCGAGAAGGAAAGGCGGAATGAGCTCAAGTAGCGATTTGAGTGGTGAAGGTGTTGTCCATGCAGAAGTGAGAAATGCGGGCAAGAGTGACGCGGCAAAAAGAGTCCTGGACGCTGTACGGGACGTTGAGAGGAGAGAATGGCGGAAGGAAGGCAGGGCGTTGAGCGCGATTGCGGCCATGGAGGTCAAGACGAAACAAAGACAATTCAGACTCCGCCAAATACCTGTTCTCTCCGTACAGGCCATGCTTCGCGTTACTCGTCCTCTCGCGAACGTCCTCAAACGCACCACGGGCCTCACTGGTCTGGCTGTGCATCCGAACCCTCTACCTCACCTCACAAAAACCTACGAGGAAACCCTTTCCGTGCTCAACTCCATTCCTTCGTCTTCCGTATACCGACAGGGCGTCGAGGCGCTCACCTTGCGCAAACTTGACATTATCAAAAATGCAAATGGAGATGTCGCTGCAGTTGAGAAGCAGCTAGACGAAGGACAAATCGAGGAGGCGCTGGAGATCGCGTCGGACGAACTCAGTCTGGCCGCGAAGATGGTTGAGTGGAAATCGTGGGTTTTTCCCTTTCATTATTCTTCGGTCTGATCTGACCCGAGCCTAGATGGGAACCATTGGAGGAAAAACCAGAAGTAGGGCAGTGGGAATATGCAGGCACGGCGGCGCCGTCATAATGTAGATAGTTTTGTTGGCTTGCCCGTTGGTTTAGAGGATGCGCCAGAACGTAACAGAGTGCCGACGGCAGCTATTTCGTCACGAGCTGGAATGGCCGAGTCGTTAAGGCGAGTGATTTGAATTTCCACTATCACTTGGTGTTTCACCGCGTAGGTTCAAATCCTGCTTCCAGCGATTTATTTTGCATATTTTGTCCGGCAGTTTCTATAGTATTTGCCTTTTCACTTATTACTCCACCACCGCCCCTTTCTTTGTACTTCTCTTACAACATGGACTCTCTCATCCCATTCACTACTTCAGGGTCTCTCGTGGATTGTGTGGACAGTACGTCTGCCCCAAGTCAACTGCAGCATTCACCGCACCTGAGCACTTCTCGTCTCTCTACCTTGATATGTGAACTCTTCCTCGATTTTCCTCAGGGAAGATGCTTGTCATTTTACGAGACGGTCGCAAACTTCACGGCGTACTACGTTCTTATGATCAGTTTGGTGAGCTCGTGACGTATCCACTATCAACCAGAGCTGCCTTACAGCCCATTCTATCCAGCAAATCTCGTGTTAGAAGACACAGTAGAGCGAATATATCACGGAAATGTTTTTGCCGAAAGCTGGCGAGGTCTTTATCTGATACGTGGCGAGAATGTTGTTCTTCTAGGTGAAATAGTGCGTCGTCCTCACGTATTCCATCGTTACCTCTTTCGACTCTCTTACAGGATCTTGATCAAGAGGATGACATTCCCTGATCCCATCCACATTCATCAATCTGCTCCGCTCTTGTTGTCGCCAACTCCAACAGCCTTTCGCGCCACACGACAAACTCCATCTCCTTTTTAATCTCTTCGCGCAATTTAACAACAGAGTCAAGGAGTCCATTCAACCTCGCGATCTCACGTTCGGTCTTGCTCTTCTTCTGCTTGATTATTGGGTTCCCGTCATTCTTGTCAACATCCATCTTGGCACCATTCGGCTCTATGACACAAACCACAACACCTTCCCTCTTCTCAGCATCCTTGACGGTTTCCCAGAGTTTTTCCTTTTTACCGCCCTTCTTTGCCCATGCATCGACACGCGACTGCATGTACTTGAGGCCGCATTCATCGGAACAATATTTTGAGAACACGCCACGCGCTGGTCGATGGCACGCCTCGGGGGACGAGGGGTCGGAATGTTGAAGTCCATATAAGCACCGTGTCTTGTATGTTGTCTTGAGATTGAGGTGCGGGTATTCTGTGAGAAAGGTCAACAGGAGGATCATAGTTAGTTTTAACAAAATTACACCTACTCTCGATGCAAGGAGGACAAATAAACTGATCCACTAAATCAACCTCAAGATCTGGCATGTTCACACATTGTGTATGATACCATTCATCACACCTATACAACAAAAGACGTCAGCCCGATTACCACGTCGCCATAATAATAATCGTACCGATCGCATGCAATCATAAACCGATCCTCATCATACGTTGTTTTACAAACACAGTATAACTTGTCGTCCTCTTGATCTGACTCCTCCTCTTCTTCCTGCTTCTCCACCTTTGTCTCGCTACCTTCGGGACCTGCAGAACCGTTGGGCATGACAGAAGTCGACCTTGATCGGGAGGCGGCGGTCTTCTTGTTTCCTGTCGCGGCCTTTGACTTGACAGCAATGGTAGAAAGAGAGGCATCTGAAGTTTTCGGCTTCGATTTTGGACCAGGTCTAGCTCGGGGTTTCGTTACTGTCGTCCCCGCGGAAACGGCGGGAGTGGCCTTATTCTTTGCACCGGACTATGGATATATAAGAAATCAGGCCATATGTACATTAAATCGCGTGTTATAAACAGGATAACGCACCTTTGACAGCGCATCCTTCTTCTTCTTGTTAGAAGGAGCTGCAGCATTGTTTACTCGTTCCACCGCCTTTTCTTCCTTTCCTCGTACAGGAGCGACAGATGTGGGGGGAGGCATCGAGCCCCGTTCGGAGGCTGGGCGCGTAGAAGCCGATTGGCCAGCAGAAGGAATATGCGTGGTAGGGGACGGCACTGAGACCGGTGACATGCCTGAAGGGGAAACGTGCCTTCCCCCACTGGTCCCAGCAGCAGGTGGCGGCGGCTTCACAGTCGTCGGAGCAGCCTTGCCAACCGATTTTGTAGTCGGTCGCCGTGGAGTGGGTTGGTCATCCAAAAGGCTAAGAAGCTCATCTTCAACGTCAACCTCAATACCAACATCTTCGGTCTTGGCGTCATCTGCATCTAACGTCTCTGCTACAAGCTCTGTAACGAGGTCGACCTCCATTGGCTCCACTTTACCGATTTGTGGCGGATCGGCTAATAGCTCCTCGAGCTCCTGTTCCAGGGTATCCGCCGTATCTGGCAATTCAGTGGGCGTAGGAGTGTGCGTCTTTGCTCTTGAGGAATGATGGCTCGGAGAAGGCGGGTGGGTGACCGGACTTTGCGCTCGCGGAGAAAGTGGCTGAGACCGACCAGCCTCATTATAGTCATCAAAATGTTCCAGAAACCATTCATGTGCATCTTCTTCTGCAGCTTTCGGAACGGGCGCCGCTGGAGCAGGGGCTATGCGTTGTTTCTTTGGTGGTGCCGGTTCAGTACTTGTGCTGTCAAGTATATGAGATGGTGGCCGTTTCTTGTTTTCCTTCTCTGCGGCAACAACACGGCTCTCCTTCTCTGAAGACATCAGCCTAGGATCCTTCCCGAACGGTACTATTATTTTCTGAGCAAGTACCGGCTTACTCTCATGCAAAGCCGTCTTTTCTCGTTCCTGGAGAGGCGACTTGCTCTCTTTCTCGGGCGGTCGTATTGGCTCGGTGACCTGAGGTAGCAGGTCGTACAGAGATTGCTCAATCTCTTCCGTCTTCTTTGCTGCCAAAGCTCGACCCGACTGGCTTCCAGGAGGCGAACGTCGTCTGGGAGGGCTAAGCAAGCGCGAACCTCCCTCTCTCGGGCGGGAAGTTTGAGGTGGCGGTAAATGAAGGCCACACTCACGCTGACTTTCGCGCTTTACTTCCTGTTGCGTGTTTGTCTCCTGTGAACTGTCCTGACGGGATCCTCCTTCACGCAAGTCAATCTCACATGGAGCACGTTCTCGCGTGATACTCTCGGCCTGTGCTTCATGGCGCGATCCTTCCGGGGTAACACTACCGGTAACAGGTTGGTTGCGATGAGAATCATCGTGATTGGGCGTAATGAGCTCCACCAAGCCTAAATGCTTCCGACCTTGACGGGGCCCTGTGGCGATTGGATCTGGCCGTCCATAGCCAAGATCTCCAGTTACCATCCTCTCGCGCTCACGCTGGATGCGATCCTGTTCCTCTGCGGACATGAGATGAGCAGGTGAGTGAGAGTATCGTCGTCTCTTTTTTGGGAGCGAAGGATCGCCAGGTGCCGCCGGTTGCGGGAAGGGAGGTGCGGAGAGAGGAGGTACGGGATCGGGATGGAGCAGGTGAAGAGATTGGCCAGGATCCGACTTGCGCCCGCTGGAATGTGGATGGGTCATAAGAGGAGGACGAGGAGAAGGTGGAGAAAGCTTGGGTTGTAAGGCTGGCTCGGCATGCAAAGGCATGGAAGGTCCGCGAGTGGAGTGTGAAGGGGGTGATAGTACCCGTCTTTCTGGGTATACAGATTGAAGCTCTCGAACATACTTTTGTTGTTGTTGATTGTGCTGGTGTTGCTCCTGAAGCAAAAGCTGCTCGTGATGGATGCGTTGACGGTCAAGCTCGAGTTGTTGTTGTACGCGATGCTCGTGAATCAATTGCTGCCGGAGTGGAGGTGAATAATATGCAGATTGGGGAGAGCGATAGGGCACATCTTCAGCTGTACTGAGTGGATTGTCACGATGTCCTTCCTGAGCACGGTGACGCGACTGGGGTTGATGTTGGTAGGCTGGACTGCGAATAAGCTGCACTGGACTGAGGCTGGGCTGGGATGGACCTGGAATGGCCTGAGCTGGAGTGACAATGGGAGAATGATGCTGGCGAGGAGAACCCTCGGGTTGTTTGTGCTGTCTAAAAGACGGATAATGCTGAATGTGCCGTGGGTCATTGGGAGAGCCAGGGTGTCTTTGCATGTCCACTTCTGAGCCGCTGAGACGACGACGCTCTTCTGTGGCAACCTGGACAAGAGCCTCGAGACCGAACGACTGAGCCTTTGGAAGCACTGGAGACGACACGAATGAAGGAACAAGCGGGGGAGGAAGTGGATATGGATTGGGAGGATGGCGGGGCATCGAGTGAGACGACGATGGACGATGAGAGTGAAGCATCTGGGCGGACGGGGAGAACGTCGGGGTCGTCGTGGGCGAAGAGGTGTGACGGGCAAACTGCGAGGACGACGATTGGCTCGGTTGTTTGAGATGGGGCGCAAGAATGACCGGGTCAGTAATCTGGTCGTTGCAGAGAAGAGACGAGATGTCGAGACGACGAGAGGCCATTGTCGGCGCAGAGCAGCGTGCAGGACGGCGGCAACAGCGACGACAACAGCGGGCACAACGACAAAGACGACGACGACGACGACAAGAACGGCGACAACGGCAATTCCAGCGACCGCCGCGATCAGTAACTCTGATGTGACTGACAATGTGACTGATTGCATAATAAATAATTTTTATGATTAATAAAATAAATGTACAACGAGACATTGCGACAGTGCCTACACGGGGACCACGAAGAGTCCTCCGCACGCGCTCCGAGGAACACAAACAAGCCCACCGCACCCAAGTCCCATCGCAGATTCCTCTCCAGCCCACTATGACGGTCTCAAGGTCCTCGACCCACTCCAGTCCTGCAAACAGGCGGGCGAGTCATCGTCGAGATGCTTTTGAGCGGCTGTAAGGATGCAATTAGAACGGGTATCACGGCGACTATGGAGGTACAACTGACCTGTGAAAAATGCGTTAAAGAAACAGAGCACACTACAGAGGTTATATAGGGAATCATAAAACTGTACAGTACCAGTTGCGTGGCTTGGAGGACCCCGGAAACAGGGGACGACGAATCCGGGGTCCGAAAAAAAGTATCGCGCTCCAGCCAAAATTCGTGCAACGGACACCAGCACAAGCCACATCTGATTTGAAAGGAAAACAAGGGCCCCGTCAGCATGTCGGTGGCCACGAAAAACCCCTTTGCCCTCTTGGACGGTCCGTCTCTCTTCGTCGTCGTCATCGTCGTCCACCGCTCATATTCCCACAGCCGATGACTCCTCTAGGCCTCCCAGCCCAGCACCCGCTCCTGCAGCACCAGCTCCTGCAGCACCCCCTGCTCCTCCTCGCTCTTCTCAAAAGTCCAGGGGAGGTCCTGCTGCCCGTGGTGGCAAGTACTACGCCCGTGGCGGTGCAAACAAATCTGCTTTCAAGGATTCCAACCCCAACCAGAACGGCGTAGAAGAGCCCGCCGCCACTGAAGGTCAACGGAAATGTACGATCATGTCTTGTTCTTGACGTTTTTCTCTTGTATCAACTTGATCATCTTTCCATCAGTCGAAGGCCGTGGAAGGGGTCGTGGTGGTCGGGGCGGGGCCCAGCGGGGTGGCCGTCGTCCTTACGACAAGCACAGTCAGACCGGTAAAACGTCAGTCTATTCTTGACCCCTTTATTTTCCTCTTTTTTCAATTTTCTATACAGCGACTCGGACAAAAAAATTCAACAGTCCTGGGGAGGTGCTGATGGCAACACAGAGTTGAAGGTCGAGGAGGCTGCCGCTGTCGATGCTACCACCGAGGCCAACGAATGGACTGCCGATGCCGGCAATAACTCCGAGTGGGATGCCCCTGCTCAGGCCGCCGCCGCCACCGATGCTGCCCCTGCAGCAGAGGGCGAGAAGAACGACGGTCGCCCGCGTAAGGAGCAGGAGGAAGAGGACAACACCCTCACCCTCGACCAATACCTTGCCCAGCAGAAGGACAAGGAGTCTATCGTTCCCAAGCTCGAGGGCGTTCGTCAAGCCAATGAGGGTGCCGACTCCAACATCTGGAAAGACGTCGTTCCTCTTTCCAAGGCCGATGAGGACTCGTACTTTGTTGGCAAGGTGAGTTTAATTTCCAGCTGTCTAACGCCACACTTTTATGAACAATCTTTCTCCTCCTCCTCAAGTCCAAGGCTACTCCCAAGGCTCGCGCCAAGAAGGAAGAGAAGCAATTTATCGAGATCGATGCCCGCTTTGAGCGACCAGAGCGTGGTGGACGCGGTCGTGGTGGACGTGGTGGAGATCGTGGTGGCGACCGACCACGTGGCGGACGTGGTCGTGGTGGAGCAGCCCGTGGCAACCGTCCGGCTACCCAAGCTGCTGTCAACGTCGACGACCAAACTGCCTTCCCTTCCCTGTCTTGAAAATATTCTCCCAGGGCAGTGAAAATCTTGTAATACGGTTCGGGCCCAAGTGTTGTCCTGTTGTTTCGCTCAGTGCTCAACCGTTGCATAATATTTGATCCATTTCCCTCTCTTTCGTCGTGACATCTGTTCTTTCATCTTGTTTTGTTACCTGATATCGACTTTTGGCACGATCAATGAAATCAATGACAATTCAGACCGTGAAAAATCTCAGAGTGAATAACATTACATCGGTAGCGGTGTGGGGCAAAGACTTGTGCCGCACCTCAGATGGTCACTTGATACCAAACTTCTGCATTCTGTCAACTTGCTTCTCTAGACAAATGCTCGAAAAGATTTACATTGCTAGACATGGTAATTACATACCCTGTTATTGCTCTTACGTACCAATCCAATACGTTTCCAGGTTATAGACTGAATTGGGTCACATCCAATTGGTAGATCCTTCAAACGCCCTCAGATT
>JAGGAS010028406.1:0-10034 GCA_017657355.1 Termitomyces sp. K1Ac | reverse complement strand
CTAGTCTTGATATTAACCCCAGTTTTCCCAGTTTGTTCCTCTCTCAGTTTACTTGTCTTTCTCATCTCTTTCTTTGCAATACAACTCAGTTTCCCGGTCTTTTTGCCAATGCTTGTCTAAGTCCATCTCTCAAACTCTTTGCTCCGACTTAGCAATTGCCAACCTTTAACATCGAATTTTTGGTGTCTCATGCTCCCAGTGACGCAGACCACTTTGATGCCCCGTAAGTCTACGTGCCAGTTTGCAAATCTATCCGACTAGTAGGTTCTTGCTCTAGGTGAGAGCCCCTGGGTCAGCAGGACCTGACACGACTTGCCCTCCCTTCTGGCATGAAGGGCACCACCCCATCTTTCATGCCCAACTCCTCAAACACCACAGCCCCAATGCTTTCCCTGGACAGCACAATGACCCACCCCCTCCAATTGAACTTGATGGAGATCAGTATGAGGTAGAGAAGATTCTCAATTCTTGTATGTATCAGGGTCAGGCTTGCTACCTGGTTTAGTGGCTCAGGTATGGACCTGAGAATGATGCTTGGAAACTCTTTCATAACCTTGGTGGTGCTACTGATGTGTTCCAAGACTTTCATAGGTACTTCCCCAACAAACCTTGGGATCCCCAATCCCAGTTGAATTGCAAGGACAGTTGTGGGGATAACCCCCGTCTCTTGAGTTGCATAGGATTCAACTCCCACCAGTATCTTCTTATTCCTCTTTTTACTATATGTCACTGATTATGCATTCTCTATCTCTAACTTAGTTACAAAATCACATCAATCTTATCTTCATTCTATTCAGTTGGCATATCCTTGATTTGAAGTGTGATATTTCTTAATACCCTTTCCCTGAATCAGCAGTTGTCTTGTGCAAGCTATAGAGAGACACAGTCCATCCCATTTGATTTGTATTAGTGTCCATCAACTCTGGTGTACATTGTATTCTAATCTTTGTGTGCTTGCATATGAAAACTAGCAGGTTCATCACACAGTAGCTGACTTCTTATGTACATGTGGTGTCATGCTCTAGCTTAGGCTCTTGCCTCTGACAATGGTTAGACAGTTTGATGCGCAGCGGACAATTCTAACATTGCTGCAAGTATACACACACCGACCTCATGTCATCAGACTGTCTGATTCAGAAATATTCATTGGCTGACTCATCATATTTTGTCTTTGACATAGTTACCCAGGCCCTAAATCAGAAAAAATCTGCTTTCTGATAATGATCCTTTGAATTCTAGTTACCATCTCAGTTGTCCTCACATCTGCCATTGTGTCTCCATCAGCAAAACAGAAGCATTAGTCCTTCATTTATGAGATCAAAGGCAACTCAAGTATTGTGTCATGGGAGAAGGATAACAGGTAACTATCATCATAGATACTAATTTATGTGAGTACCTGCTGTGTGAAAGAGTAATGGTACCCATAAGATGATTTGAGCAGTAGATCAAAATTGGATGTATAATTGATAGTGACCAAGCAGGGTGTAATCCTAACCTACTCATCCTGATGGAGGAGCAGACTATGATGGAAGATATCAACTACATTGAATAAGTTTCTTAACTTTGCAATGGTTTGATTATACCTCACCTGATTTTGAATTGGGCAAGTTTTCTGAGGGTAGTGGGCCTTGCAGACCAAACTTGTACCCCGATGTTGCTATCTATAAACTTCCAGGGATCAGCAGTTTTCCCTACTACCACAGGTGTATCTCACATACCTTCATATGGGTCAAGCTCTCAAGAAAACGTGGTGGCTCCAAATGTGAGTCAAGGTAATCTAAACCAATCACGCATGCACTTCTATCTATCAATTCCCCCTCCCAGCGCAAGCTTCATCAACGATATGGGACAATCATCCCAGAGACCAAGGGAAAAGAAGTCCATGCAAGTGGATAAGTAGAACACCATTGGGTCCGCCCATCATGCATCATTCTTAAGACTGAGGCTGATGCAGGCAACTGTCTACACTCTGTTTCACTTTGGCTTGTGCCCTTCCTTGCAACAAATGGGTTCTTTCTGTCCCCTTTAAGATGTGAGAAGCATTTGAATCAGCACTATATATCACTGTTTTGTGTTCTTTGTTTGTTGATAAATGAATTGCTGTTAATGTAGACTCTAAAAGGATCTTGAGATGATCTGTACATGTCAAAAAAGGTCATATTTCCTGACCACTGATTAGGCCCAAAGACAGTAGCTTCCATGAGCCTTGTATCAAAAAAATATCCGCCGAATACCTGTCTTTGCTTCTACATCAATGGCATCATCTTGGAACCCGAGATCTATCTTTGGCGCGAGTTCGAACATTGTATAAAAGATTAATCCCTGCATTTTTGATGTCCCTTTGAACATAAGCGTAATCCGAGTAAAAAGGTGATGTCCACCAGACATGACCATACAACATACGCTCATTTCAGCCAAACATTGCAACATAACAGATGTCTGTGTGAATATAGCATTGACGCCAAATCAAGTCTCGACTTGGTGAGCAATCATGGTTTATTTACCTAATTATGCATAGATCTCTCTCATCAGAAGATACTTGGTAGTAGGCCTTCTGTTCTCATCGGCCTTCTCATGGAAAATGAGGCGATTCTGCATCTGATGTGCAAGGTTGAAACAGGGGCAGCAGGAGGTAATATCGTCGGATCACAAAGCGATACTTATATATAATCTTATGTTGGATAAATGTGGCCTACAGTTTCCCATCCATACGTACCCTATGACCTCTCTTGATGAGAGTAATATTCTCGGTGCTGGTCTGTGCGGAGTGTTCGTCAATCTTTGGTTAGTGAAGATTCTGAATAACTTATATAGTTGGGCCGTACGGTTTTTTGACATTGTTCAACTCAGGATTGTGGGTTTGAACAGTGTTCTTGCTTACCACCACCTTGTAAATTCGCCTCGTAATGGCAAGGGAACTAGGCTCTTGGTGTGCTCTACAATTGTATTGATAGCACTAGGACTAAACCTAGTCACAGATAATTTTGCTGTGGTACGCCAGCTGAATTTCGAAGTTGTACGGCACTAGTAACCAAGTCTATGCAGCGGACTGCAGCTATTCCAGGCGTATGAAAATTCATACCTCTTGCAGAGTTAATTCTCAATGCTTTCATCTCCAGGGTCATCGCGTGCCATATTGTGTATTTTATTCTTGTCACGAATCATGGCACTTTGGCTATTGCACGCTGGTAGGTCATCACCATCTGTAGACTGATTCCCATCTCAAGTGATTGTTAAGGGAGTGGCCGTTTTCCTTCCTCACAACAGTCAGTCAAGCACTGAAGCAAATCAATCACTGCAACTGATGTGGGACTCCAACATAGTACGTTGTCGCATTCGCTGTCCAATTGTACTACACTCGAAGGATATATTTGCGTAAGTCACTTCAAGTATGATACCAAGAATTTATTGAACATTGATATTACAGTCATGAGAAACAATGTTCTGTGCACTCTTATTGTAAGTGCCAAGATTTTCGACATTCACGAGTAAGACATGCTTGAATGGGCCTTACTAGGCACTTCTTGCTTTTGGGCAACTTGGTATATACTTTCTCATGCTGTCCATCTTGCCAAACTTTAATGTCCAATTTTACAGGGCTCGGATTCGCTGTATCTGCAGAAGCATGGAAAAAAGGGTCCATACTATCGTTTATTAAATCATTTGAACTAGTTACTCTTCATGTCTGTCCTCTCATATCTCTCATATCTATTGACATTTGGTAACTGAAATTCTGTAAAGGCTATTACGCTGACCGGGTTTTCCGCTGTTGCTGCCTGTGACATGCTCATTGCGATTGTTCAGATTGTATACCTGTATACTCGGAGGACAGGCATTGCCAAGTGAGTTACTATTTTGCCTCCGTCACAACATTAGGGTTATAACATGGTCAATGCTACAGAGATCAAATTATCAATATACTTATTGCCTACATCCTCAGTACAGGTCTAGTAACAAGGTGACTTTGCGAAATGCCCTCTCAGACGGCGATGTTGAACTCTGGCCTTTAGTATTCTCGCAATTATTTATCTGGTGGATGTATGTTTAAGCACTCAGTGGTATTTAGGTGATCCTCACGAAATTTCTAGTTTGCTATTGAAGGATTCAATTTTATCAGCCTATTCTTTACCCTCTTTCTGGGTTCTGGTGAGATGATTTTCTACAATATCTTGCAATTGACTACTTATTATGAAACCACTGCTCAGTTCATATGGTGTGCTTCTTCGCAAAGTGACTATCCTTCGATCCAATTTGTGTCGCAGCTCGCTGAGCATAACGATCGCTTTTCTAGTTTAGATGCACGCCGGTACCTGCATGAAAGAAGTCCGGAGGTTATTACCATGAGTGGTTTGCGTGACACCTTCAATGTCCATGTACAACCATCCACTATAGTCAATAGAGATGACGATCTTGCAGGTAAAAACAACGCTGGTGACAAAACAAAGTTTGCCGTAAGTTACTCTTCTTGAATTCTTCCGAATTGGATATGTTTACCGAGCATCTCTTGCAGGAATTGATGGGGAGCAACACGGAAAGCATACCAGATTTGAAGGATACCGAACCCAGAATCTTTTGACATCTTGAACTCACAAGGGCGTCGGGGCCATTTATACAATTTCTATATTGCTCCTGTTTGTTAGTCATAACTGGTAATAGATGAAGGATAATCGGTCAACTACTCCCAAGCAGACAATCTAGCTTAATATGTATGTGGCTCGAATTCAAGCTTGTGTATAATCATTGTCAATAGTGTCAAGGATTCTCTTTCAACCAGTGATAAGGCTCGTTCTCATCTCAGGTTGACCCAGGACAAAGTTTCTGAATACAAAGTAGTCGCGTGTATAGGCGTCTAGCTAGTAGCAGTGTACGAAGACTCTCAGTACAAACCTCGGCAAATGCCGAAGTGCTCAATATTTCAGATCGCTGAAGCTGTTTGCTATGAGTTACAAATCTGGAAGAACTACACCTTGTTTCTTCTATGGTTTCTGTTTGCTGGAAAATTTGACTGGGTAAGTCGAAAAAATCGTCTTTGAAGCTCGATGGCAAATTCGGTCAGGAGCGCGCGATACGTGAAGGATGGAATAATGAGAAGAGTTGAGGGTTAGACAGGGGTTAGAACCAAGTTAGAACTGATGTGACACTGGGTCGTCACATCATCCGATTCCGAATTACATATCATCTTGAGTGAAGTCGGGGTCACGTCGGATGTCGACCCCTGTCGACCCGCGTCTACTCGCAAAGCCTCTCCACAAAAAGACTACACGAAGGTTCCGAATCTGTACTTTCCCTCCCACGTTCTCTCATCCTGTATGCGCGCCTTAACCGATCCTGAAGATCTCTACCGCCCTCCTAGCAGATAGGCTCTACTGCTACAAAGTACTCGAATACAGTAGAAGGTTATAAATTTGATAGACGTACTCTGTATCTCACCCGCACGCTCGTTGGAACCGTTCCAAAACTACCATGACGTCATCTTCTATATACCCCGCATCCACCATCGTCCCATTCTTACTCGTATGATGGGTATGTCCTCTGCCATAGAACCAGAGAAGGCTTAGATGAAATGCACATCGGTCACGAGCACTCTCCCTTCCAGTAGTAGGCATCACCTTGCGCGGTAACGATCCAATCCCCATTTCCATGCGACTCTTCTCGGCGTCGTACCCTGGGCCCTGGGTGTACTCATGTTGAACACCAATATTCAAGTTCGAACGAAAGTCATCGTAACGGTACTGCGTAGAAAGAGGATGTGCCTTTGCTCGCTTTGGTGCCGCGAGTCAATTCATTCGCTGTTTTCCCTGGATTATAATTGCTTATATGCGCGAAATAGGATGAACGCCATCTGTTTATATGTAATTTTATCCAAACCTTGACGTTTACTGTCCAGAAATACCATGATGATCAAGTTGCGCTCGCTCGTGAATGCCTCGACTGAGAACTTGCGAGCGCTCAAAACGAAGTGACGGTTGCCACGCTTCGGTCTACGACGGAGGAATAGTTGAGTTCGAGAAGATGCCAGTTAAGATGTGTCAGTCGGGTGTTGAGGATGGGCTGAGATGGGGCAAGAAGGTGTCGAATATGGTTGCGCAGCATATGTTGTGTAGTGGAGTGGCGTTGGTGGTTGACAAGTGGTTCAAGACTCAGGAGGACACCAATCTGTATGTTTCATTTTCTCCAAGTACTACGGTGATTCATATTCTTGGACGATTTCCTATTTTAATGCCTTGATTGAGTCTCTCAAGAGTTGCCAATCTTCCAGGAGTTCAAATGTGTGTTTTTCTTTGTGTCGTATGTCGTGCTGATCTGTATCTGGAACATTGTACCATGTGGTAGAATCAAGTATTGGAAAACAAAATCCGTAAGATATCAAGTTCGCAGGATGCTCATCAAGAAAGATAAGATCATCCCATGCGAACTTCTCTTCCCGGCAAACTAATGACAGACTCCATGAGGTTGCACCGAAACCAAAGTTGTTGTTAATACCTGTCTTTCCTGAGTCATATTATCCTGAAACCTGAGGCAGACCAGCTTCTCTATGGTCCACATCCATCCAGAGTATCTTACGAACATTTTGGAAAGCAATCATTTTCGTTATCCGAACAAATATAGATCTCTCATGAACCTTTCATTATGCTCTCATCATCAGCCCTCCCATGGGCAGGCGATCCTGCATCTGATGTGCAAGGTTGAATCAGGGGAAGCAAGAGTAAAAAAGATAGAAAAAGAGGCGATATTCTCCACGGACCACGGACGGATGTGACGGGACATAATAATTGTCGAGGTAGGGACCTGTTGGGTCAAACCTGTGTGGGTAGATTTCCGAATCGAGCATTTTGGTTCTGTGGGTCATTTTCTAGACCGGTGATACCGATCCCTCAACGGAGACAAATCTCCACCCGAGACTTGTATCCGTGGAGGGCCCGCTGGTTACCAGTCTAGGGTCGTCCAAGTTGGTCGAAAATGTTCAAAAGGTGAAGATGAATGTGGGAAGGGTGAATCAAGTACATACAAGGATGGAAAGGGTCCACTCCGGTTGTGGCAGGGTCGGATCACATTGGCACATAGTACCGGCTGGTACCACATGGTACCGGCGGTACTATCTCCCAGGTCACAATTCACCACCGCCACCACCTACTTATGTCTAAAAATTCACCATCTCAGGAGGTCCATGAGAAATTATATTAATTTTTGTATGCTACACTGCTTGTAAAATTTTAATATGAACATGATCGTGGTACCAACCGGTACTAAGTATCTCGAATTAACATCTAGCAATACATCTGAAGCCTTACATTTGCCTCAAAAACTCATATGACTGCCTCCCACTGCCTGTCCTTAGCCACCCCTCAACATTGATAGACTGATGCCACTTCCAACAATGTTCTGTCGACCTATTTGTGTGGTTGGACGGCGGGATGGCGGGATGGCGGGATTGACCACCGGAACATGCCGCCATCAATTTGTAGATTTGCTGATGCTCGGCAGCCGGCTGATGCACTGGCAATGATGCACAAAAAGATATCCTAGCGATGTAGACCCCATAAATACAGAAGAGTTATCTGAGAAAGATGGGGTCTACACATTTCCATCCATACGTACACTATGCTCACTCTTGACGACGTCCTTGGTGCTTCTCTGTGCACAGCGTTTGTTTATCTTTGGTAGAGGAGGATTCATCATTTACGTCACTTCTGAACTGTTTGACTGATTCGACTCAGGATTTTGGGTTTAGACAGCGTTCTGGCTTATCAGTATCTTGTGAAATCACCTCAGGACGGCAAGGGAACTAAGCTCTTGGTGTGCTCTACAATTTCATTATTATACCAATAGGATTACGACTAAATTCAGTCACAGGTAATCTTCCTGTGGTATGCCGGCTGAATCTCGAAGGTGTACGCAACTAGTAACCAAGTCCATGCAGGTAACCAAGTCCATGCAGCGGAGTGCAGCTATTCCAGGCGTATTAGAATTCATACCTCTTGCAGAATTAATCCTCAAGGCTTTCGTCTCCAGGATCATTCAAAGCCATATTGTTTATCTTTTGCTTGTCACAAATCATGATGGCACCTTCGCTATTGCAGACTGGTGGGTCATTATCCTGTAGACAAATCCTCTTCTCAATGGATGTTAAGGAAGTGGCCGTTTACCTTTTTCACAGAAGTCAGTCGAGCAATGAAGCTCGATCACTGGCAGTGACTAATGTGGCGCAATATAGTTCATTATCTCATTCGCTGTCCAAATGTACTACATCCGAAGGATATACTTGCGTAAGTCACTTAAGTATGACGCCATGACATAATGGAATTTATTGAACATTGACATTATAGTCATGAGAAACAGCATCCTGTGCACTCTTATTGTAAGTGCAAAAAAGTCTCAGTAAGACTTGCTTGAATGGGCTTTACTAGGCACTTCTTGCTTTTGGGAAACTTGGTATATACTTTCTCATGCTGTCCATGTTGCCTAACTTTGATTATTGTTACAGGGCTTGGATTGGCTATATCTGCAGAAGCATGGCAAAGCGGGTCCATACAATTCTTTCTCATTGAAGCATCTGAACTAGTTTCTCTGCATGTCCGTTTTCCCATATTCCTTTCATACGTATTGATATCATGTGACTGAAATTCTGTACAGGCTATTATACCGACTGCATTTGCTGTTGATTGTGTCTGTGACGTAATCATTGCCGTTGTTCAGGTTGTGTACCTGTACAACCACAGGACAGGTATTGACAAGTGAGTTATTATCTTGCATCATCAAGCTTCTTAGTTGTGACATGATCAATGTTACAGAGATCGAATTGTCAATATACTCATTGCATACATACTCAGTACTGGTCTAGTGACAAGGTGGGTGACCTTGCAAATTACCTTCTCAAATAGCAATGAATTTGAATTAGTATCCTCTCGATGATTTCTGTGGTAAATGTATGTTATAGTACTCAATGGTATTTTTAAGTGATCCTCACCAAAGTTCCAGTTTGCCGTTAAAGGACTCAACTTTCTTGACCTTTTCATTACCTTCAATCTGGGTTCTGGTGAGATTTTCTGCAATTTGCCAATATATTGCAATTGATTACTCTGAAACTATGTAGTTGAAACGGTCTGCTTCTTTGCAAAGTGAGATCCGCTATCCCTGGATCCAATTTGTGTTAAGGCTGACCACAAGGACCACTTTTCTAGTTTGGACGTACGCCGGTACCTGCATGAGAGAAGTCCAGAGGTCGTTACCATGAGCGACACATTCAATGTCCATGTACAACGATCCACTATAGTCAATCGAGATGGCGATCTTTCAGGTACAAGCTATGCTGGTGACAAGACAAAGTTTGCCGTAAGTGACTTTCCTTTCAAATTGGATATGTTTGCCTGGTTGCTGAGCATCTCTTACAGGGATTTATGGGGGGCAACACAGAAAGCATAGCAAATTTGAACGATTCAGAGTCCAGAGCCTGACATCGAAAACACACGATGCGGTCGACCATTCATATAGTCTTTTTTGTTGCTCCTGTCACCCACTACAGGCTAGTAGAGATGAGAGGAAATCACTCAACTGTTATTAGGCAGACATCTGACTTACACTATAATCAAACTCGAGTCACAATATCTTGAATACAGCGTTTATTCTCCACCCCAGGTTAACTCAGGACACAGTTTCTGGATGTGCAGTAGTTACGTATACAGTCAACTCACACGGAATAGCAGTGGCATTCGCAGTTGCACTGCGGGGAAGATAAACAGTTCGTTTGTTTGACCTTATCTAGAAGCCAAGCATGCTTGGACTTCTACTAGTTACAAGGGTCTGATACATCGGATCAAACAGTCTGCGCGACCTGGTTGGTGAATAGTGTCACAAAGGTTGAGGGGAAATCATCAGGAGAACTTAGTACATGGACGGCACAGTGCCCGGAAGGATCAATATCTGTCCGGGTGTTAGCATGACGCGCCTCAAATGATGTAGTAGAACTCACAGAAGTAGGTGAAGGCAAGATATCCAAATGCGTCCCGCTCTACCTCCGACGCCTGCAGGGGCTT
>JAGGAS010028405.1:0-10072 GCA_017657355.1 Termitomyces sp. K1Ac | reverse complement strand
AACCATGGAAATCATATGCAGGATTCCATTGTGTTGGAAGTGCTGACATTGTATTATAGCTTGACTGAGGAAAGTACAGCAGTGCATATGCAGTGTGAGGTTTGTCAAATTGAGGTGGCAGCCCTCCATAAAATACACTGGGAGGCACTGGTGTCATTAACAAGGGTGTAGGAGGAGGATAGTATTTTGTGGAAGTGCTGGAATACATGAACTGAGGACCCATGCTTGCAAGTATCAGATGCTGAGTGTTCATTGAAGGCAACGGTTTGCTGACAGAGTTAATAGCTGGTGGAGGTGGTGGTGGTATGTTCTCCTTTCCTCCTACTGCCAAGGCGTTCCTGCCTAAGTCAGATGAAATTAATTGGATTGTAACAACAATAATAACCAAGCAAGAAATCGTACCTGCAGCTGTTCAAGCATGTGTAGCAGCTGCCTTCCAAGCTCTCAGGACCTTGGCCTTGCCCACTCTCTCATCATATTGTCTATTGAGCAATTGAATAAGAGAAAACACCTCAGTTCCGTCATCAGCAATAAACTCCCAACCTGCCAAAATCCTCCCACATTCTTTGTGCATTCGAGTTGTTGTAAATTTGGTAAGAATGGTGTCTAGTAGATCTGTAGGCCAATACTGTGTATAGGGAATCCATTTAGTTCGGTCACTATCTTGCAATCACCATTGTGAGAGTGCAAATGCCAGCAGCCTGTTGTGTGCATAATTTTGGTAAGCAGCAGTAAGGGCTGGTGGTGAGACAGTAGTGGAAGAAGTGCCCTGAATTGGCACAGGATGGGAGTGTGGAGAGAGGTCTTCATCCATTGTTGATGCTGGTGTGAATGGTTCATACAAGCTACAAGGTAAGCGCTGATTTGCTTCTTTGAAGTGTTTCTTACCATCATTCCCAGGGTTCCGATAGATATTATTTGTCTCCACTTCCAAGCACCCATGCCATACTGAAGCCAATAACAGATGGGCTAAATTCAGCTCTATGCTCTTCTCTCCATGTACCCATTGTGTGTTGGGTGAGCTCTCAAGCAGTTTCTTCTTTTGATGGGATTTGATGATCTTCTTCTTGCCTTTAGATTTTAACGTGAGCCCCAATACCTTGTCCATCATCACAGCCATCAAATGTTCAGGTTCTCCCTCTGTATCATCCCCTTCCATGGTCTCCATCTCCTGTTGTATGGCATCCTTCAACACCGAGTAGATGGCCAGCTCAATATATGTTATCCCATATGAGTCACAAGATTCCTCCCTGCATAGCCATTCTGCTGAACAGGTGCGTCACAACTGTCTGGGACACCAAGATTACTTGATATTCTTGAAGTTCATTCCCATCCCAAAGCCAATTGTTGTGACAATGACTTGAATTGACTGTTCCTCCTTGAAGCCTTCAAGTGTGTCATGATTATGTTGAGATGCGGTTAGGTTGCTCCACATATGCACATGCAAAGCCCCTACATCATCTCATGCAAAGAACGACCATCTATACCTTGCCACACGGTAGACTAGATCAAGGGTACAACAGTACACAACAGCTTTCATTCTGGGTGTCCAAAAATACCCAGTCAATGGCAGGAAAGGTGAGTCCTGTCAATGGGTGACCAAGTTCCATTATTACAGTCCGAATATTAGGTCGTTCGCAGGACATTTGAAGACAGTGATAATGTCCTTGCTGCAATTTGAGAGCTTGGCACAATGCTTTCTTGGGGCCTGGAGCCAATGTGGCAGTAGCTACTACAAGGGAAACATGATCGGGTAGTTGTTGTGAAAGGAGTGGTACTTGTTGATAGGCAATACAGAACTCAGTACTCCATGGTTCAAGTATGTGTGCTTTGTCTATTCCTAGCAGCATAATATTGTCTCTGAAAGTGTCATTCCTCACAACAGCATCAAAGTCGCTTGATATCAAATGCTCTTCTGATAGGAACACAATGGTGTAGTGACATGCTGCAATCTTATGATACAGATTGCATCCTTCCTTTGATGCGGCAGTGAGTGTCTGGGCATTCAATGCCACAGCTCAAATACCAAGTTCTTTGACTTCTCAAACCTTGTTTGACTTTTAGCTTCTGTCTGAAGTTGTGAGTACTTGTTAACTTACCTGACTGTTTCTGAGCTTAATCAAGGGTGACACAACTAATGCCATGGGATGTTTTGGAGGTTGAGGGATGCCATCAATAGGATTGTCAAGAAGATGTTGCATGATGGGGATAGGAGCATAAAATGATGCTGTCTTGCCTGAGCCTATTGATGCAATAAGGAGAAGGGTCTTTTTTGTTGAGTGTACAAGCCTATGCTTCAAGTTGATGAGGACGTGGTTGTTTTGGCCACTAGGGAACTTGTTCTTTGATTATCCCATGGATTTGCGTGTCATTCAATGGTGGATCATGTATACGCAGGGGTCTTGCAACACGTCAACCTCATGTGATGTCTTAGACAATGCTATTCTTGTTTTTTGTCATGATTTTTTTGTCATACATTTGATGTTGTAGCTACTGTCAAAAAAAGCTGATCGGAAAAACATGACCGCTTAGACCAAAGGGGACCCCTCACCAAACAGCCCTTATTAAGAACAAGACTATTGGGTAGTACCATGCATTTTGCTGGGTATAAAACAGGTTTAAGCCCTGCTTTGCTGGGTGTGATCTGCCCAGCAAATGCCGAGTCAGGTAATGTCGCTACATTCACGCTTTCTGTATCCTCAAATACCCAATATATCATTCATTATTTGACCCTATATACACACTAGCCATAACTAAGATTGACTGACCTGCAAGTTGTGGAGATATTCAATGGTTAGATTTTGAGGAATTGGACAAGTGGCAGATAACATGTCCTGGGTGTCATCTGTCACATGTATTTCTTCTCTCTTCCTCAGCTAAAATATACATACTCTCATTTCTCCAAATCACCTTTGGACTTTACCATGACTCTGGTGCCTTCAACCAACATCATATTACATACCATGACACTGGCACATCCTGAAGCATCAAAACCTTGATGGACCCTGCCCTCCCTGTGTTGCTTCACAGAAACACAAAAAACTCCCTGGAAAGCCCCTTGCTGGGTGCTGAGGACAACCAAGATATGTTTTTTGAAATCCAAATTCTTTCCCTCCCATTGTATTAACTGTCTGCTGGTTTTATACTTGAGGAGTTTTTGTCAGACAAAGCCCAATATCAAGCATTCCTCTCTATAGATTTTGGAACTAATACTTACCATCAGTTCTAGCTCAACATAGATTTCATCTCACCAGATTAGCATCGGTTTCTTAGGGAATACTACAGCCTATCTACACTCTTCTATGCCTATGTCTCACTCTCTGCTCTGACGAAACATGCACTTTCATGCACCAAATCATGAATGATGCATCAGAGCCTATACTAACTGCACAATGAGATAATAATAATTAACTCCATGGCTCAGTGTATCTATTATCATGAATTGTATACTGATGATGAGTACAAGACAGAATGCCAATGTGAGTTCAATAGCAATTTTTCTAGCAACCAGATCTCAATTTTTGGGATCCAGGGTTGCTTTGAAAGTGTTTCCAGGTATGATGACCCATGAAAAAGAGGAGAACAAAAGTATAAGTAAATTAGAACCCACAGCTATATTCATTCTTCAATATGATGTTCTATTTATGCATTCAATTTACAATTCTTGATTTTTGAAGCATCTAGCAAGTACCATGGTTAGACACAATTCAAAGCGATAGACTCAGTGGAAAGAAACAAGACAGGTGAGTCAAAGTAATGTCAGAAGCCTAGTGAATGAGCTGCAGTGCTATGACATTTTGCTATTTTATTCCAGGAACAAAAACACAGAAAAGTATTTATAGACATGGAATTGAATAACACATGGAAGATATAAATAGCTCCAGACAAGATTCAAAAATACAATATAGTATAGGAAGCACAGTGTCACATATTGATGTGACATTGTATAACAGCATTGATGTCAGGGGACTTCCATTTCTAGGCATTGCCTGCTTAGTCAGCAGTTGCTCCAGCTGTCAGAGGACTTCCATTTTCCAGTTCATGGCCAGCCAGAGGTCATGTGACCCATCAACATGTCAAAGCAGTCACATGACATGTCAACACATCAAAGACTTTTGATCTCATCAAGGCAAACTCCGGAGTTTTTTTTTGGATTCTCTCTTGTTTTTGTAGCTTATGTGTACTGTACAGCTGATTCCCATGCTTCCTGAGCCTCTGAAGCATTGCTCCTGGCATAGGGGATCCCCAGACTTGTTCTCTTTGGTGCTTGTTCCTCGTGTGACTCAGACACCAGGTTAAATAACACAAGCATGTATAATTTTACTCTAGTACATATCTCACACACGATGTCCAAGTAGTGGGTATTAGTTGATCGTATCTGCTGAAACAAGCGTCTAGGGGTCATCCTCAAGCTGAGGGAAGGCGAAGCAAAAACCGAAGTCCCCCCAACAAGAGAATAAGGACAGAATGTGTAAATATGTATAAAGTCACTACTTAAATAATAGTAAAACCTTTCGAGTTCCAATAATAGCTAATGAAAGTATGAGTACTTAAGTATATAAAAGTAGGGATGGGTGGGTGGTAAAGAAAAACTGAGCAAACGTGTAAGACACGAGTATACGAGGAGTGCGTAGATGCAGGTTCAAGAGCAACGAGCACAAGTCACACCAAGTCACGCATCAAAATATGTCCTTTGCACCTCCCGTTCCTCCTTCCGGAAGGATGCTATTTTGTGCTCGTTCCTCATGTGACTCAGACACCAGGTTAAATAACACAAGCATGTATAATTTTACTCTAGTACATATCTCACACACGATGTCCAAGTAGTGGGTATTAGTCGATCATATCTGCTGAAACAAGCGTCTAGGGGTCATCCTCGAGCTGAGGGAAGGCGAAGCAAAAACCGAAGTCCCCAACCCATGGCAAAGAGAGAAGACAACCCCCCCACCGCATAGTCAACATTGATCCAAGTGAGATAAAATGGGTCACAAGTATTCCACATACATGGGAGCGATGATTTCCAAGGAAGACCAATATTGCAAGAAGGCATCCGATGACCAACGTCCGAGTAATTTTACAATGTCGGGAGGAACACCCAACAATAGAAAGCTTGTAGTACCCCAATCCTAAAACAGTGACCACTAATAACGGGCAAGCAATCAGCTTTGAGAATGGCGTTCAAAACTGTGCACAGTTTTTGAGTTGTCAGAGCAACGAAACCTTTCGTAGGATGTTTGTACACTGCCAAAGGAAGGTGGAAATCGTGTCCATTTATACATGCATGATTTTCCAAAGCCGTGATAGGATTGAAGCTATCCATTTGATGAGCAATGAGAATTGTTTCTCCTTTTGTTCCCCCCTGCTTTGTTCGTGGCAAGAACAGAGTTCGAGAACCGGCGTCGTTAGGGCGGCCAAAGTCAGTCCACTTTGGGACAGAAGTGTGGTCAAAACCCGATTCCTTTCAAGGTAGAAGCTCCCCCAAACGTATCTGACCCCAGAAAGCTGAGGTGATGACTGCCCAAATACAAGCGTCCATATGAGATTTTAAATCTAGCTTAGCTCGAATACTCCTGAGCATAGTGAATGAGATGGGAGGCCTTTGTGGACGAATAGAATCTGGTAGGCGAAGATTCTCAGTGCCCCAAATGGTATACTGCAATCGTAGAGAGGCAGGCCAAGGCAAATCATGTTGGATATGCCATGAGCGAAGACCGGAAAGCTTGTTGGAAGCAGTAGAACGAGCTTTAGCTCCTGCCATTGAAGCTGCATACAGACATAAGATCTCTTCAGAAGCCGGCAACGCCGAAGATATGGAAATGTGTCGATTCCTGCAGAAAGCCAAGAAATCTCTGATGTGTGCCAAATACCTCTCTGCTATGGATTCATGCCAAGCGTTCAATATGACGTGATCAATGAGAGTACGCTCCTTTGCTGATAAGACCGGAAAGCGAGAAACAAGTGAGATATAGTTTTGAGTACCCCGATTGGGAATCCTATAAGGGGAGAACCTCATGCGCGTCGGAATTGTGAAACAGACATGTTTGATACCGGACTTGGCAAGCCCTCGACTTCTACTAGGGGTAACCTGCAAAGAATTGCAGAGAATACGGCGTCCGAAGGGTCTGGAGGCCATGGGGAAAAAGAGCAAGGCAATTTTGGCGGCTGACGCAAAATTCCAGGGCAACCATTACTGACAGCCTCTACGGGGAATCAAACCCACATGGGGACCAAAGTTGGTGACAACGCCAACATACAAACAATACCTGTATACACCAGCGTGAGGTGTCAGGGACTCGCAGAAGGAAGACAGGGCATGCAAAAAAACAGGAACCAGAAAATTGATTTATCTAAGGATCGGCAGATGGGTGAAGAACTACTCAAGAAGAAACACTATAATGTGAGATTAAGGTTGTAAGTCCGTGAACCGAATAGCCTGCTGTACGTATAGGCATAAGTAATGAGGCAAGGCCGGCGGAAAAGGCAGCAGCTGAGCTCGAGAAGGAAAGATACCCTGCAAAGGTCCATCCGCCAAATTATCTTTGCTAGCCACCCAACGCACTGTCAGCCAAATGGAGTGCAATTGGAATAGATCAACTATCCTACAAAGGATAAGATTCTGTTGTGAATTCCTGGAACGCCCGGCCTCAAGAGCTTCTACCACTCCAGACTTATTGGAATGAAGGATAATGTGACAATTTGCAAATTTTGCAGTGACGAGTGTGCGGATTGCGAGGTCAACGGCCGCCATCTCAGCCCAACCAATATTGCGTCCGTCCGACTTCCAGCCGTCAATGAGTTTCCAGGCAAGCCAACGCTTGTCCAGTGCAAGACCAACACCCCAAGAAGTCGAAGCATCCACAAACAAGCAAACGTTTAGAGGTTCTGGGGGTCGAGTGATCTTCAAGCCACACCAGCTGGAAGACAATTGATGTGACCACCACTCTATGTCCCGGGCCACGGATGCTCCAATGCGATGACGCAAGAAAGGGCTAGCGTTTGAAGGGAAGCACGCATGGAAGGAAAACAGAGACGGAAGATGAGAACGTCTGGTGGGGATGACGAGACACACATGATTCAGGGTGCCAATGAGGGATTCCGTGTCCTTCAACGAAACCCGCGTGCCAAGGGACCAAGAGGTGAGTTTATTCAAATACTTCAGCCGTTTTCTCTCAGGTAACTCCACGGTTTTATTCTCAAGAGACCACAAGAAACCGATGTACGTAAAGGTACCCAAAAAAGGACAATGTTTATCCGGCGCCCAAGGCCAACCCAAGGAAGAAGTGACCAACCAGATCAGAGACTCATCATAAGAATAGGTGTAAGGAGGATGGGGTGTGCAGGGATATCTGAAAAAGATAAAATTGTCCACCCATTTAAGCACGGCCTCAATGCCGTGGTGAAGGAAAATGTGTACAATAGCGTTGGCGACGTGGCCAAATATACCTGGAGCGGAAGCAGCACCAAAGTTCAAACGGAAGTCAAAGTGAATGAGACCATTTATCATTACAGCCAGTTTAAGCCAGTCCTCTGGTCGAGTGGGTATATTTCAGAAGGCTGACTCAACGTTGAAGACGGCGACTTGTGTGCCCGGAGGGGTGTCCGCCACAAGAAGCCAACATGCCAAAAATGTACCCCAGTCACACTTGAAGGATGAAGCATCAATGAATGAGTTGACAGAGGAAATCGAAGGGTCGTTGCATGGGAAGGAGAGGTCCAATGTGATCCTAAGTTTGCCACCAGTGCTAACATTAAGAGGAGCGGTGCGAAATGGGCCAAACAATTGTAAAGCGAGATCCGGAGAGAAACCTGGAGAGACACGACCTAGCAAGATTTCCTGAGAATATTTAGCCACTACAAAATCGTGGGCCTCTTTCAAACAGAAATGATTTGGAGGGGTGAAAACAGATTCTAGAGAGAGTGAATCAATGCCAATATTGAAGCCATGCCAAAGGCCTTTCAGAACCTTCGCAAACCTTTCCTCCACCCCTGCCTTCCGCAGAGCCAATTCCCAGCGGTCAGCGAGTAATGGGGAGGAGAGAGGAAATAAGGAATCAAGCGGCACAGGTTTGGGCTCCATGGCTAGTAGCGCTGCAGAGGGAACAAACATGGGCATGAGTGGAGTCAGCTGCCCTACTACAAGGCGTGGGACCGTTGAAGCCGTAGCAAACAGATTCACCTGCGGGGGTTCGCCAACCGTTTCCCTCTTTGCAGAGGTAACGAGGAGGGTTTTTGCAACCTGCAAGTTTGTGTTCGGTGGAACCACATCCGAGGCATTGACGACGGGCACTAGAGTTTGAGCTGCCCTGAGACACTTCATGTTTGGCAGGTCCTGAACCGGACTTAGCGCGCGAGATGGCAGACTCAAGTTTGGCAAGGCGGGAATCGATAAGTTTGACCCTAGAAGTGGATTCCTGAGTAAGGCACTTGTGCCAAATGCTGTCCTGGAAGGTGTCCATCTGAAAGGTGTGTGACTCCCTCACATACAAGGAACACAGATTGCGGTTGTACTCCAAAATGATGGAGAACTGGGCACGCGCGTCAGGACGGTTCTTCAGATAATTAAAGTGGGCGTCGAAGGAGTCCGTGATCTCCTGAGCGGCCGGGGCTCCCGACCCGATGTCCCCAGCAGCGCAAAGATGTTTGCGCATTGCGGCAACAAGATTCTGGCCCGCAGCACACCATTCATCAAACGAAAGGTGGTCCTCCTTGCTAGCGTCGAACAACTGCTTGGCTAAACGCAATTTGCCACTAGAGAAGACAAAGGAAGGGTCCGCGCCCGACGTGTCATGAATCACATTCCGGCACGCAGCGTCTGTCAAGACGTCCAAAGGAATATACTCCAGCATGCTGGGATGACCTTCTGTGGGAAGACCTTGTCCGCCGCAGAAAGCAGACAACCCACAGTTGGGGGTTGCCTGTGAAGGCGACGTGCACCCCTTACGCACTCCACTATTGGGAGTGTTCCACAATCAGGAGATCAATGTGCATGCAACAATGACACGAAATCCACATCTGGGATCAGCCAGCAAACAGAATAACCTCTGAACCAATTTCAAAACAGAAGGTTTAAGGTAAGGATACTCACCCTTGCCATCAACACATTGTCCGTAACTACGGAGTATATCGACCAAGAACTCGTCCATCAGCGTGATGATATGCAGGTCACCCTCGTTGGTTGGCTCTAGAATACAAAGTGGAGAGCCATCGTACATCACGTCGGCTGCAGGAGAAGCCTCGGAGTATGTTTTCCTCAAAGAGCTGACTGAAGGGGATCTCCACGGGCTGATGGGAGGTCCTGAGGCCACGCGGTCAGGGCAGGGAGTGGATCAGGCTTGCCTAGAGTGATCGTCTCCCAAATTGCGAACAGGTGTGCGTGGGGGTTGGACAGGGCCGAGGTCAGAAGCTCGGTCTCTGACTGGCAAGGTTGTGCTGTTGGCCCGAGAACCAGGCCGAGGACGTTTGGCAACTGGAGGGTTAGAGGGGGAGGGAGCCGGTCGGGTTGAAGGACGCATGTCCTGACTAGAATCCAGCATATCTCTAACGTGCTGTCTCGCCTGATCTACTTGTTGATTAGAGAAGGCAGCGAAAGGGTGTCCGGGCGGCAAAGGTGGTTTGGGACCTGCGAAGCCAGTAAGGGGCGCACTGCCAGGAAGAAGGGGAGGAGCAGTTCCAGTGTTAGCCGCACCAGTAACTTCAGCAGGCGCAGCGCCAATTTCCTCAGGCAGGGGAGACAAAAACGAAGGAAGCAGTGTACGCTGGGGTGGTTCAGACGGAGTACCTCCCCGGCTCCTACTACGCGTCTGTACGCGACCTCAAGTGCTGGACATAGTACAAGCTAGAGAGAAATAATAAAGAAAAACTGAGCAAACGCGTAAGACACGAGTATACGAGGAGTGCGTAGATGCAGGTTCAAGAGCAACGAGCACAAGTCACACCAAGTCACGCATCAAAATACGTCCTTTGCGCCTCCCGTTCCTCCTTCCGGAAGGATGCTATTTGGATCTCCCTCTGCCAGGTGTGTAGTTATGCATGTATGTACCTGTACAGTACTCAATAGACTTTGGATCTCCCT